>BQNB010105945.1:0-23495 GCA_026074375.1 Tanacetum coccineum | reverse complement strand
ATGAAGGGGGATTAAATATGAAAAATGTTTTGTTGCTTAACTTGTATTAGTTTTTTTGTTAAATACACTTAGTATACTAGCTTGAGGTAAAAATGATGCTTAAAATAAGTGATATATATTCGGTATCAAGTTCAGTAAGTTCTACACCTTTCCGCAAAGCCACCAAATAATTTTGTACAAAAATTGGCAAAACTGAGTGTCAGATGGGCGGCCCCCTTAGCTCGGCCCCCTTATCAATCAGGGCGCCTCCTGTCTGATTCGGCATATTTCATAAACTTTGAAAATTCATTTAAAATCAACCGTAAGTCCGTAGAAGTCATGCCACCAGCCATTTTAAAGGTAATTGAGTCTACTTTCGTTTAAAAATACTCCCCCCAAGTATTTATTCCAAACTTAAGTAAGTCAGAAATGTAAAATACTACATAGTGGTCAAAAATTTATGTTTTGTTTTGACCTAAAACTTGTATTTTACCTTTTCCTTCGAGTCGAGCATTTCTAGTCGGTATATCTTTGAAAAATGGTGTAATTAACTTTTCAAAAATATTAAAATTGGTTAATTTTTGAAATGGGGAGGAAACTAATTCGTTTTCAAACAAAAACGAGCTAAGTATACATTGTTGTGTCTAATACACAAAACGACGACAAGTACTTTTATGTGTTATGCTATATGATTATGTGCACTTCTTTGTGTCTTAATTTTGTTAATTGAAATTATTAAGTGATCGTTGCTATTTGTAATTGATCTAATTAAATATCTAAGCACATGTGCCATGTACACTATTCGTTTGTAACTAGTTTTCCGGATTATGCATAACTAGAACTTATGCTAGATTTATTGCTTTAAGATTGCGAAATTGTTTTTGCAATGCATATAGGAAAAGATCACTTTGTTTGCAAATGTTACATCAACATCTTGTAACTTTATTAAAAATAATAACTCACTTAGGTCATCCTTTTAAATGTCATCACACTTAATACTAGTCTTAGGATTAATAGAACACACTATTAAAATATATTTTTTTAATGAGTGCTTGTAAGGGTCAAGAAAGATCTCGATTATATATCGATTCATTATTCAAATTATGATTGATATATATATCTAATATAATTACAAGTTTTTGAGTATGGACATGAAATTTGATTCTTATTTGTTTAGTTTCATGACTATATCAATATATTTAACAAAATATATTATCTTGGATCTACATACTCAATCACACTTGATTGATATGAAAATGATTACATCCTTTTCTAGATGAAAAGAATATGCATCGGATCATAACTCAAACTTGTTTGATGATGCCATATTGAGTCTACTTGTCCAATGGTTGTGTTCCAAATATTAGACTAATGTGTTTAATACATGCATAAAATACACAATGAAGTAGGATTGACGACTTGGATGTTTCGTCCAAAATATTTAAGCAATTTACATTGCAATGCAATTGATAAATGCGTCATTTCCGAAAAACCAAACACGAGCAAACTAACAATATATGTGAACTTTGCTCATACAACATAAAAGTACAAGTCAAAGCTAAAATTCACTTTTAACTATATTCTTAAATAAGAATAATATTCTTGTTTATTCACCTAGGATAACATGATGTTTGGGAAACATTATGTTTAAAGATTTTATGGACTTATCGTATTAAATGATTGATAAAGGATAATATATATCCTATGCATTTTATTTTCTTCATAACATAAATGGTTGTGATACAAGAAAATACACTACATATAATTTAAAAAATATAAGTTATTAGAATTGAAAAATAACCTATCAAAATATTCGTCAATGCATAAACTAGTATAAATACATTTATTCAAATACTTATTTAATTATGATATACAACATTGATAAGAATAATAATTTTAGAAAAGCATATTTGTTTAAGAAAATAAAATATGTCACTTTTCAATTATTTATTATCAAAGAATCACAAACTCAATTAAGATAAATAATATTGATGAGATTCATTTCACATGACATGAAATGGAGAATTCTTAAAACATGTTTGGGAAACATTATGTTTAATGAATTCATGGACTTATCGTATTAAACGATTAATAAAGGATAATATATGTCCTATATCATTTTATTTTCTTAGTAGCATAAATGGTTGTGTTACAAGAAAATACACTACATATAATTTGAAAAATATAAGTTATTAGAATTGAAAAATAACCTATCACAATATGTGTCAATGCATAAACAAGTAAAAATACATTTATTCAATTATTTTAGAAAAAGAATATTTGTTTAAAAATAAAATATGTCTCTTTTCAATCATTTATCATTAAAGAATCACAAACTTAATTAAGATAAATAATATTGATGAGATTTCAAATTTACAAGACATGCAATGGAGCATTCTTAATACACTCTTAATATAACATATTTTTCATTGTCACAAATAAGCACATCTCTTGGCTTTTGAAAAACCAAACAAGTTAAATATCAAATGTGACAACTACACATGTAAGATGACTAAATATAAGACATCCATTAAATCAAGCAATATGTAATCGAAACCAAACAACCTATAGATCTTGAATAAAAGATTAAAACATCTTGCTTACGCTTATCTAAAAATTCATACTCTTGAATTTGGATATGCAAACTAGAATGTAAAGCATGTTAGTTGAATCATGTTTATGTTGGATCACTAAATGGACCAAACAAAGGAAGCTTCGGTCACGCGAAGATACAAGACAAAGACTAGTCGTTTAAGCGTGTATATTATGTAAACGGGCCAAGAGGCCAAAAAGCCACAAGGCCTCTTCCTTTAGAGTATAAATACTCTATGTTTTTCTCTTTTTTAGGGTGAGACAGTTTAGTTAGTCAATATTGTTATTAGGGTTTTTAGCCACCAAAAGGTTTCTCTTTCAATCATCAATAAAGTTTTAATTTTCTGCATCTTGATTCTTCACATCATTGTTAAGGTTTGTATGAATGATCATTAGAACCTACAATTGGTATCAAGAGCCTACAAGATTGATGAATTGATTTGGTTTGTGTTTTATTTTTTCTTGATTTCAAAAAAAAGAGGGGGTTTCGATTTCTTTGTTTTGATTAATTGTGTTTTTGAATCTTGATTCAAAGATGGTTTTTGTTTTATTTATATCCAATCTAACATCTGTTAGCAATCAATGATATCGTGATTTTCTTTTGTTCATTTTTTTTGGTTCGAAAAGAATTAACAAAAACAAAAGGGGGTCTTGATTTTTTTTGGTTCGAATTTATTTAAAAAAAAAGGAATCGAGATTTTTTTTCTTCTTGTTTTGAGGTTTTTGAATATTACAAAAAAAAAGAGAGGAACAAGACGTCTTGATAGAATTCGTGGTCTTGAATCGTGTAAATCATTACTTGTTCGGGTGCTAATCATATCTTTGGTAGCGAATTTTGGGATTTACAGTTGTTCGTGGTGATTTTTGGCAAGAAACGGTCTTTGGATTGTGGTTTTGTGTTCCACCGAACGAGTTTCATATTTTGTTCTACCGAGCGAATTCAAAAGTTGGAACCGACCGTGCGACCGACCCAATCTTGTGTGGACAAATCGAGTGGGAAAACAAGAGGATCGAACAAGCTTCAAGAAGGTTGGAACGAACGAGCGACACTCTTTGTGTGGGACGAAACGAGTGAAAAAAAAGGAGGGTTCGAACAAGACAATCGATCAAGAGGATCGAAACAAAGCCCATTCGAACATAGATCGAACAAGCCTATGACAAGGATCGTACAAGACAACCGACAAGCAAATCCCTTGGTGAACGAACTAGGGGACTTCAAGTTGGATCGTACCAGTTATATACTTCTTGAATCGAACTAGTTTAAGAGTTTTATTGTCACCTAACCAAATTAATCAAACAACAACAAAAATAAAAACAAATCCAAACTAATCAGAAAATCCCTGCGATCCGTTCTTTCATACTTAAATTTAAATTGCATCCAATGAAGAAATAATGCAGGGGTTCCGATACTCGTCCACTATGTTGGTGAGAGGTGACTTACGATTCTTGGAAGATTCGTATACACAGGTACATTCGAGGCAAACCCAATGGCAGCTGATATGAAAATCCAATCCAGAATGGACCTACACCTCACCTATGTCATGATCCTCCACCTACTGGTTTTATGTTGGCCCGCAACGAGGAAAAAGGTTGATTCTGTGTTCACTGAGAGAAAACAAGCTCGAAATGGCTGATATTCAAGCTGAATTCATTCCTCAGTCAAGGTCTTCCCCGACATTCTTTTCAACATATCAATAGACAGCACTGCTCTGGAGATTTGGAAACAATGTTAGATCTATTATGAAGGATCGGAAGAACGATACACCAAGGAGGAAGATCTGTTAGATGAGTACGATGCCTTTTCGTGCCATTGGAACGAGTCCCATTCATGCTACTTTGTGCGTTTCCACAAGTTGTGAAGACATGAAGATTACTCTCTCGAAATCCCTACTCAATTCAGTGAAACACTAAATTTGTCAACAATCTCAGCCTATTAGGGTAAGTATGTGACAAATGTCAACAGACATGGATATCTTCAACACACCTTATGTTCAGATCTTATTATATATCTCAAAGGCTGAGGCTCATGCCAAAAAAGATCTCAAGAAACAGAGCAGTCTACAAGTATTGTTGATCCATGCTATGTTGCTCACACCACATCGACCTGCTCTTTCTCCCCTCAACTCTAGTCTAACCTATGCTCAGTCTCGAATGACGCTTGATGGCCATAGATCAGATTGTATCTCTTAAGTGGTTTCAAAAGAGTTTCACCAAAACACAAAGCCGAACTTCCTCCAACTCAAGGACTCAAGCTTATGGTGCATGGATGGTCAAAGTTAGGAACCAGTTCAGAGGAAGGCTTAGGTACTGTTGGTATACAGGTGCTCGAGGTAAGAAGGTGATATGTTAAAATGCAGAGGAGAAGGAATGATGCTATGCAATGTAAAGCAAAGAGAAAGATGGAACTCGCAGTTACATCAAGTAGCTTTAATGATGGAGCTAAAGAGAAGGAGATGTTGTTTAGATGCTGAAGCTGAAGCATTCCTGCTGATGTGGAATGCACTTATTATGATAACCTCAGGCACTGGACTTACAAACAAACATGTTTCAAGCCAAATATGAGGATGATATGATCAGAGTTGGATGAAGCCCCAATGTGCTGTCGCTTTCATGGCCAACATGTCATCCATCTAGTGCAAACACAAATCCAGTTCAATGAGGTACCTCCAATGATTAATCAAATCTTTTGATAATGTGGATTATTCGTTGAGTCAGGATATGCACAGGAAGAACATTTAGGACTCCGATGCTGAGACTGAGATTGATGGAATCGATCGTATCATCAGTATCTTTTGGACACCGAAGCCCAAAATGTTCCATGAGGTATCTGCTGACACATCTGATAATGTTTCTTTGATTGCCATTTTAACTGACTTGCAAACCCACTAGACGACATGCTAGGTTAACAAGAAAAATTTTGGAAATCGAGACCTTAAAAATGAGCTTTTCAATGCAAGCAAGACTAATGTCGTCTAGATACCCACAGGTCAAACTTGATCTTGAAAACAAGTTAGACAGGAACAGACTATGATTCAGCGTAATATGCGTAAACGCTGAGCTTGTGGCAAGAATGATTTGCTTAAATCACTCTTTCAGGAAAGAAAAAATTCAATTGCATTTTTACAATCTGAAGGAAAAGTTTTATCTTGAGCTCAAAAAGTATCTAGCAGATAGTTATATAGATGAATTTGTTTGTTAAAGAATGTAAAAAGTTGCAAGAGATATGTTGCAAAGATTTAACATGCCAACACACATATTCTAGCTTTCTAAGAATAACTAAAGCCCGCAACCGCTGACGTGCACAAGGACCTCCTAGGTAACCCGTAACCAGGTCTAGGTTTATATGGCCAAGCGTGTCAACCAGTTTTGTATGATGCTGATACCATTATGCATCAACTCACCCCCCCCCCCCCCCCCCACCGTTAATATATGGGATTAGTGAAGAGGTTTGGTCACCAAGTTGTTAGCATAAAAAAGAAACGAAATCAACCAAGGCATGTTCGACCCGGAGAATGGCTTCTATGAGAAGCTAAATGCCTTAAGTTCTGTTCCTCATAAGAAATGTCCCGAGAACTAGGCCTATTGGCTTCCTGCCAATGAAATTGCTAGTCAAGCTAGTAACCCAGATAGACCTGTCACTCCTTTTGATCATTACATCGTCAACTCCAAGTCAAGTTTTGTTTCCTCTTCAAAAGGTTGCTGTTTGTTCATTAATGGGAAGTTATCATAAATGAACGAACAACCAAAAACCACTTATGTATCAGAATGGTGTTTTGATTAATGCCAACGTTTGTTGAACAACTTCTGGTACATTTTTTGTGCATTTCAAAAACCACATTCATCTGCAAATGAAACAATTTTCAGAGAAGTAAAAGAATATGAACAGATTTTTGATGACTTGGATGCGGAATATGAACGATGTGTTCTGTTAACAAGAACCCTGACCATAGAGAAGAAAAAATCTTTTAATAAAAAATTGACCGGCTTAATTGCTGAATGTTTGAAAAAAGAGATCTGTTATTGTGCTTACTTCGATATTGTTGTGCCCCCCCTAGATCGATTGCCTTTGCGAAAGATCTTAGATCGCATGCGATAGGGACAAACATACAGTTCTTGAATTTGAAAAGCTTGAAGTTTTATAAACAACAAAAGATGTTCATTGAGTCTGAGAAACGTTAATCTCATTACAAATGCCCCATATGATTTACAAAATTAATTTCAAAACTATATTCTGTGCATAGACATTTAGTGCCTTCCAAGCATTTTGAAATTAACAAGTTAAGAAAACAGCTTCAAGGGAAAGATGACACTATCAGGAATTTAGATGCTCAGATCAGCATCATGAAGGTGTTGAATGTAGGTTCCACTGAAGGTAGTTGTGACCAACAGCCATTAGAAACTGACAGAATTTAGTTGAAAGATACGATTTCCTCCCTTAGGATTCAGCTAGGTGGCCTTAAGATAGAAAACGTGAGTCTAAAAAGATGGTATGATGAACTGTCAAAGGCACATACTCACTCACGTACTGCGTACACTGAAAAGCTTAGTGCCTTAACTTCTGAAAATACCAAGCTGAAAGCCCAAGTGACTAGTAAAACAAGTAGTGGACCTTCAACCTCTGAGACACCCAAAGTGCTTGCTTGGATGTACAACTTAGGAATTAATGTTTATTCACCACCCAAAGTTGTAACTGGCGTCAAACCAACGTTACCTAAGAAGAAGCAAGTAACTTTTAGTGAACCCCCCAGACCTTCACTCAAACCAACTCAAAAAACTATGTAGCGCATCCTAATAAGCCAATAAAACTAAACGTGTGTGTGCCTATGTCTACAGGGTAAAAAACCCCACTTCTGGAGCTAGCAAAATTGTGCCTAAGAGAGCCCCTCGGAATCATAGTTCTTTGCCGGCTAAAAGTGCGAATGCGAGGAGAGTAGAAGCACACCATAGGACTTTGAATAAAAAGAATCGTGTTGATTCTAATTTGCTTGTTAAACATTCTGTTTCTGTTTCAAATTTGAACAATGTTTATGGTGCATGTAACAAATCTTTGGTTTTTGCTAATCATAATGATTGTTTGGTTATGTGTCATGATTCTGTGAATGTTAAACCCAAGACTAGGTCTTGAACGTCAACCAAGAAGAATGGAAACCATTAAGATGTAGGAAACCCTATTAAGAGGTCTGGAGCCCACTGGAAGGCATTTCTCACATATGCATGTATCCTTTAACTAGGAATCAGGAAACCTATGATAAGCCAATAGACTACCCGAGGCTAGTTCTAGCCCAAAATAACTATGGTATCTTAGGTTTAAACTGATCATAAACTGAGTGATCGAAAGGCAGTTTAAAAAAAACATCAAAAAAAGTTCCAGAGGGATCTCTGGTTATTTTTGATTGTTAACTAACCGGAACCTTCGGGATCCTTTCACCGTAAATGTTTGTGTTATCGCAGGTAGTAAGAATGTTCTATGGTATCTGGATTCTGATGCTCAAGAATATGACCGGTGATCGTTCGCGTCTTATCAAACTTTGTTGAAAAAGTTCATTGGTACTGTGCATTTGGCAAACGTTGAATATGCAGCATCGTGTATGGTGACTATAAACTGGGTGATCTATCTATCTCGATTCTTTTATGTTGAGGACTCAAGCTCAACCTATTATAGGTAGGACAGTTTTGTGATGGAGGTTTAGAAGTTGCATTCCGAACATCATGTCTCATCGCAACTACGATAGTGGATTACCTCAATGGTTTCACGTACTACAACCTGTGCTCATCTCACTAAATGTTATGATGTCAGCTTCACCAGTTTGCTTGGTCTAAAGCCTCTTCAACGAAGTTCATGGTTATGGCATCGTCGCTGTTGAATCATCTGAATTTCGGGACTTGAACGAATGGCTCGAAATGATCTTGTAAGAGGTCTACCCTGCTGAAATTATGACAAAGACCATTGTGTCCATCTTGTAGTTGGTAAAAAGCAAGAAAGCATCACTTCCATAAGACGACAAACACCAATAATGAAGCTCTTCATACACTGCATATGGACATCTGCGACAATGTGATCGGAATAGTTATCAACAAAAAAGAAGTATGTTTTGTGGTAGTGTATGATTACACCAGATTTGGTGGGTACGATTTCCTTCCATCAAGCGAAATCCTCATGCGATTGAAAGTTGATCGTGCAGACTCAAACGAGCCTTAAGCTATGTTCGCTTCGTCAGAACGTAAAGGAACAGAGTTTGTATTTAAGACACTAGGAGGATGGTTTGAGTGTGTTTGGTATTTCTCATGAATGAAAAGAGGTACTCGGTCTCCACAACAGAACGGCTTGTCGAAAGACAGAACGAAGGCTTATGGGAAGCTGCTCGTACTATGTCATCTTTGCGAAAGCTCCATGTTCTATGGGACTGAAGCTGATAGCCATGCGTGTTTATACACTTAATCGATTCTTTGTACACAGCTTCATGAAAGACCTATTATGAACTGCTGAAGGAAAGAACCTAATTTATAGTACTTCGAGTATTTGATCCCTGGGCTATCCTACAGATGACTACCGATGACATTTGGTAAATCTAAGGCTGAAAGCAGATATAGGATTTATATTTGTTGGCTATGAACTCCACAAGAAGGGTACCGAATTTACAACAAAAGACGCGCAAGATTCAGGAAACAGTTCATTTACCTTCGATGAACTTACGAAGGTTTGACGTCTGTCAAACCGTTTTTTTTTTTTTTTTTTTTGTTTTTTTTTTTTTTTTTTTTTTTCTCTTTTTTTTTTTTTTTTTTTTTCTTTTTTTTTTTTTGTTTTTTTTTTTGTTTTTTTTTTTTGTTTTTTTTTTTTTTTTTTTTTTTTTTTTTATTTTTTTATTTTTTTTTTTTTTTTTTATTTTTTTTTTGTGAGGCTCGCACCTCAACAAATGGACTTCTTGCAAATAGTACAGAACTCGAACTTAGGTTTACAGTCAGGACGCAGCCGTTTTGAACTAGTAAAAGACCAGAACCACTAGAAGTCCCTTCCTAAAAAGAAACAAGTAGACAATTGTTTCAATGGTTTGATGATGGATGGAGGTCATCCACCTCCGGCTGTTCGTTCCTCGGTAATGCTCACGCTGCACAGGCATACGTAGGAATGCCTAGGTTCACCTTCCACAACAGTTATCTCAGGAAGGCGCTCCTGATGTTATGAAAGCTCTCTTGCCTCACTCAATTACCAGCTAACAGACCTAGTGATTCTGATATTGAAACATTGTTTCGATCAAGTTGACAGTAATGTTGTTTGACAACATATACTGCTCCTGAAAACGTTCAGAAAGAATCGTCTTCCAACACTGTCAATATCAACGTTACTCCCAACAACCAATTACCTCACGTGCAAAAGTGGACTCAAGCACAACGCTTGAAAAACATTATTGGGGAATAAAGACCAGACTGTCTTACCAGGAAATAAGCTAGAAACGTACGCGATAGTGTTTCCTTCAATGAATTCCAAACTCAGTTGAACAAGACTTACAGCATGCTTTAGAGCACTTCATGCTGGTTTGAGGCTATGCAGAAGAATCATGAGTTTGAACGTCTCGTTGTATGGGATACTTGTACCTGTCCAGATAATATTCTTATCATCCCGCTCTAAATGGATTTTCTAATTAGTTGGATGGAATATGGAGACGTTTGAAGAACAAAGCTCGGTTAGTGGCGAAAGGATATCGTTCAGGAAGCTTGGTATTGATTTTGAGGGAATATTTGCTTGGTTGCTAGATATGAAGCGATCAGACTCTTCAATTGACCACGCAGCAAGTTAAGAACATGGTCATCTTCATGATGGAGTGAATACCGCTTCCTTAAGGGCGAACAGAATGAAGTTGATATGTTAGTCAACCAAAGGATTTGTAGATCCAGGAGCATCCATCGCATGTGTACGACTTCAAGAAAGCTCTCTATGGGCTTAAACAAAGCTCCATTTGGTGGTAAATATGACAAGCTATCAGCGTTCTAATTCAATGTGAGGATTTACAAAGGCGTAGTTCAATCAACTTGTTCACTGGAAAGCCAGGCAAACATAATTTACTGGTACAAATATTGTTGTATGATATTATTTTGCCTCTACCAACCCAAAGCATGCAAATTATTTACATTTGAGATGACTCAACTTTCAAGATGTCGATGTTGGGCACAATGACATTTTTTTTAGATTACAAGTTCTCAAAATCCCAGAGCGCATCTTTATAACCAATCCAAATATGCTCAGGAAATCTTGAAGAAGTTTGGTTTGGCACATGCACACACATTGACACTCCTTTGGCGAGGGTCCCAACCTTGATGAATATAAGGGCGGCAAGCTAATTGATCCTACACGATTCGTGGTATGGTTGGTCCCATATGTATCTTAGTGCATCTAGACCTGAATTGTATTTTTGTTGTTTGTATGTGTGCACGGTTACAAGGCTAAGCCTATGATATGCACTTACTGCTATAAAGGCGGATCTTTCGATACTTAAAGGAACATTCCATGGGTTCTGTGGTATCTGAAGGACTCCGTCTTTGGAACTAAAAAAGTTTGCAGATGCTGATTTACGGGTGTCATGACACAGGAGAAGTACCTCTGGTTCAGCTCAATTTTTTGGCATCGGCTTGTTAGCTGGTCATCCAATAAGCAGAAAAAGTACTGCTCTCTACTACAGAAGCTGACATACAGCGCCCTTATAGGATGCTATGCTAAATTCCTCTGGCTGCGCTTCAAATACGAGACTATGGTTTAGCGTCAACAAAATTCCGATGTATTGTGACAATCAAAGTGCTATTGCTCTATGTAGTAATAGTGTTCAACACTCGCGTTCCAAGCACATTGATATTCGTCACCACTTTATCAGGAGCAGGTTGAAAGGAAAGTAGTGGTTGTATTTGTGGAGACAAAATACAAATGGATGACATATTTACGAAGGCATTATCGAGAGAGCGCTTCGAACACTTACTCCACTTCTTGAGTTAAATCAATGTCACCAGCGACTCTCAAGGAACTCCTGGATGAGTCTGTCTCCGAGTAACCAAGTGTTTCACATTGTATCCTTTGTATATTTGCACACAAAAAAATTAGTGTAGAATGGCTTGCAGTTGTTTCAGACTGTAACCCGGTCTTAGCCCAGAGATTTAGTGTACGTTTCAGTGCATTATTTCTATACAGACAAGAAGTTGTCTAAGCCCCGAACCTTTTTTTCATAAACAACTTGTTTATCAAACATGTTGGGTTAACAAATCAAACATTGACACGGGTCATTGTTGAGGGGGATCAGTATTTTCACAGTTTAGCAGGTCAAATGGACGTCCTGTTGCTGATTTTTTGTGAAAGATTGACTATGGGACCAACCGTTTACAAGTTCAAGCTGATTGCAGTTTTCATTCTGTTGGGTCATTCTGAAGGTTCTTGTTTCAATTGCTACTTGATATATGTGCTATTCACCTTCACCTCATACTTTGAGGGGGGATTGATACATTTAGACCATTCTAGATCAAAAACATTCACAAGTTTCATACTTTTGGCGGGGAGAAAAAATGTGACTTAAACATGTAAAAACGGATATTAATGATTCGATTGATTTTTTTCTAAAAAATGCTAAGTTCTCCCATGCATGTGCTACATCTTTCGATTATCGACGAACATGTGTAGGGGGTGCATAATGTGTTAATTGATCAAAAATGTCAAGGTACCAGTAGTTTGTGTCTACACAGTATCTTGATAAATGAAAAGAATCTTTTGTTTCATGTTGTGAAGTGATCTTATGGAATGCTGAGGAAGAGTTGGTTGTACCACCAGGGTATTTCGTTTGAATGCTCTGCCTAGTCTTCGGACTGCGACCACTAGAGAAGTGGATTTCATAAATGTACTTGTACATGTTTGGATTCCCAAGGCACTTCATATCTTTCGGGATATATTTCTAAACACATCAGAGCATTCTGATTTTAACTTTCGTTTGTGCCTCCCAAACTAATTTTATAGCACATCGATCTGTTTTTCAAATCATTTTTGCACAGGCCTTCTTCGGTACATTAATTGTATTAAGAAGTAAAATGCTGAAAAAAGGAATTATACGTATAGTCAGCAGATAGTAAATGTACTGAATCACTCTTTACCATTCTATTAGTAGAAATTACTTATAGTGTGTTAGTCTTCGGACATTGGTCTAGAGTAACGGGAACTTTAGGAATCTGATACATTAAGGTATTAGTGGAATAGCTTGTTCTCGTGCCGGCAAACCAGTCATGAAGGTTTATTAAATGAAATCTATCAGATCACAGGCTGCAGTTTCATATTGTAATCCTGATCTCACGGAATCAGAGGTTAATGTAACGTCCAGATTGAGTACTTCGTCTATACTCGGTCCCTTTTAAATATAAAACCTTTGTGTGTTCAAAATGTTTTTCTAGAACAATTAGTGGATTTTTTACATACCAAAATGTTTTTTGTTGGTGATAAATTGTTCTATCATAGGGAATTGATGACTCAAAAGTATCGATGCAAGATATGCTTCATATCCTTACCAATATCTGAGAAATCAAGAAAGTTTAATACAAGCTTCCGCATAATCTCTGAAACTCAATGTTTCTTCACAATGCTAAACGTTTGGAGATTAGAGAAGATACTCATCAAAGCTTCAAGATTCATCAGATCTGAGCATGTGAGACTAAAGATCAGCGTATGCAAAGTCAAAGTGAAAGAAGTGCACAAAGTATTAGAGAAAAGTAACGCTTTAAACAAGTCAAGATCAAGATCAAGTCATCACATCAAGTTCTGAAGATCATGATCAAGGTGTTAAAGATTGAATTACCAAAGCACAACAAGTGAAGTACCCTATCAACAACGAGCTAAAGAGACAAGCACGAGTGAGCTTCAAACAACTTCTCATGACCTCATCTAGGGGGAGATTGTTAGGATCACATAAATGGACCCAAACAAAGAAGCTTCGGTCACTCGAAGATACAAGACAAAAGACTAGCTCGTTTAAGCGTGTAATATTATGTAAACGGGCCAAGATGCAAAAAGCCCACAAAGGCCTATTCCCTTTAGAGTATAAATACTCTATGTTTTTCTCTTTCCTAGGTAAGAAAGTTTAGTTAGTCAATATTGTTATTAGGGTTTTTAGCCACCATAAGGTTTTCTTTCAATCATCAATAAAGTCTTTATTTTTCCTGCATCTTGATTCTACACTTCATTGTTAAGGTTTGTATGAATGATCATGGAACCTACATGTTAGGCTTATGAAAAGATTAATACATTATTTATCTTTGCTACACTTTATTAGGAAATATAAGATTATATTTTGTAAACATGAGAATTACCACTGAAGAATCTATTGAACTAGATATCATTTGACCTAATGGGTTGAATTGCTTCCAAGAGTAAAAGTTGGTTCGGTGTATAACCGGAAAAAATGGTCATGTTTAGCCTGATTGAGCACCACTAGTGATCGTCTCATATTCATTCTCTAATTGATTAAATGGCTCCTTTCCTAAAATATGCTAATGTTAGTCTACAATCGATAGACTTTTGTATCTCTATTAGGAGTACACACTAAAGGCAAGTGAAATTAGGCTTATTCCTTAGTCCAATTAGACACAATGCACCTCATCATATGTGCTTTAATATTTCAAGTTGATTAATTGTTCCATGTAATGCTATTTATGTCTTTATGATCTTGATGACTCAAGTTTTGCTTAGATATTAAATGCATGTCCACGATAAACGGCATTTGTCTTTTTTAGAATTTAGATAAAAATATTTCTTGGTGTTTCTAAATGACAAATGCCTCCGATATGCTATAATCCTAAATGTTTTACATGCCGATTAATTTAAAATTATCTTGTTTAGTATGCGTTTTTTTACATGACTTTGTGATAATTGTACCACTACACTATATGAGTTAATATTTGAATTAACCGATTAAATTTGCCATAGAGTCTTACGCATTAATCTCGTTGATTATTGTGTCGATGCATGCTTAGATAAACTTATATTCCTATATCTATATGTCTTATGCATCTAGGTATATATTTTCTCACACTATAATATTTTTCTTCGCGCCCGTGTCACAAATCTAAAAAGTCAAAACAGTCGTAAAATGGTCTTAAATCTCCTAGAGTCTTCACCCACACATTTCCTTAATCATCATCTCGCTTCTTCCAAATAATCCACTCTTTCGTCAAGGAAAAGTTAGATACATATCTAACACTCCTCCAAGTAGGTTTGACAACTTAAATATTTTGTCTGAAATATTCAAGTAACTTTAACTTGCGATCGCAAACGTTAAAGGTCATATCCAAAAATTCATATTCAAGCTTTTTAACAACATATGTTAAAATGCTCTTCCTAAAGCTAAAAGCTTACATCAACCTTCGTGTGACAAAGGTCTTACGAGTTTCTACATAAGTGATTCGTAGCCTCCTTAATATACACAACTTAAGACTAAGTACTTTCACTTCCGTTAGTCATTTCCATCCCCTTAGGAATATCACGATGGTTTATCATCACGATCACCTCATACACAATAAGGATCGAACATTAGTCTATTTTATATTCTATAAGTCGTGACAACTTAATTACTTCATCCATAGTATTTTAAGTATTTTTAGTTAGCGAATGAAATATAATGTCACTCTTTCGAAAGAATTCGTCTAAAATCAAGCCAAAAAACACATCATTAGAGACGGCCCCCTTAAATATTGTAGATCCCATATTTAATTATGAAGGCCCTATATATATATCCGGGACTTCGGCAGAGGTGTGTTATACTCGTCCGTTTTTTAGGAAATAAAAAAAAACAAACACCCCTCTCATTTTGATGGGTTGTGTAAGGACTTCTACAAGAAGTTTTACCAACTCCTAGGCAGAGTCAACCTAACCGTTGTAGATAGTATAGGCAAGACTCGGGGTTGTTATCGTTTCTAGAGGAATAGGTTAGGATGCTTAATCACGGTCTAACAGAATTCTAAGGGTTGAGAGAAGATTATTTTTGTATTTTTTATATTTTATAGAAAAGCAGTAAATTATATGTTTGAGAGGGTTTGGTTGGTGTTAGCTATTAAACTAAATAATAATACACTTAGTGGTGATATAAATATAATAAAAAATTGTATTATTTTAATATGTATTATCCCAGATTGCTTCTCCTTGTGTTGTCGCCTTTGTCAACTTGTGATGATCTATGTAATTATTCCTAAGTATGAACAGAATTACATGAACCCGTCGTCTATTTAATATTCGGTTGAGGCCAAAAACACAAAGTAGGTAGTATGAAGACTATTACCTGGCCCCCAAGAGTATATAAAATGCATTTGAAATATATTAAAAGTGGATCAACCATATTAAAGGTAAGGTAGTATGAAGACTGTTACCGATGGTATCCTTTCTACACAATCATGTTTCCCTAGACATATCAACAAACGAGTCAAAAAAAGCTAGTTTTCTTAAAGTTAACATGCATATTCTCACAGAAACAACACCACTAAGATCTACATTTAGGTTTCATACAATCATAAATGAATACAATAAGGAGTTTAGCCAACATGTTATAAAGATAAGCAAGAACAATAAAGAATCAAACAACAAGACATATTGAATTTAAGAAGTCTTATTGATTAAAAAATGAATGAAGGAGGTAAAATAGGGTTTTGAAGCCTAAAAGTCCTTAATAAGCTTTTTGCCAAACGAACTAGGGTTCGTCTCCATTTTTTACTCTAAAGTTACACACATAAAACCTTAATTTCGGGTCTATATTTATAAGAATATCGTTGTGACAGCGTCGCGTTTTAATCGGGACACCGTCATAAAGTAGAATCTTCTAGATCCGAGTTGAGTCGGTGCAGGCTGACGCCATCAAGAGATGTTGTGACGCCGTCACTAGATGAAGTGTGACGGCGTCGTTTATAAATGGTGACGCCGTCTACAGGCTCTAAGACTTTAAATCTTGAAGAGTCTCAGTGTTGGTTCGTAGTCTTGTCCGTTTCTTCTCCAAATGAGCCCAAGTCACGTGTATTTTCTTCAAATGCCTTCCAAATGCTAAATACCTGAAAATGAACGATTAAGTACCTATTTTGGTCATAAATGCACGATTTAGGGGGTTAAATGACCCCGAAAAAATATATAAAATGACACCTCATCAAATACCCCTACACTTGGGATTTGCTTGTCCTCAAGTAAATGAGCTTTTATACCTAGACAATAGCAGTATTAGGTTCATTTAACCTACTCTTTAAAAGTATTTTACAACACAACCTTCTAGACCTCGTAATTAAAAGCACGGAAATTATACACTAGCACCTCACATAAGTGTTTGGGATTCTCTCTTTCTCTCGGGTGTATAATAAATTATAACAACTATGAAGAAATGGAAAATAAGCACTCATTACCTGTCATAGCATAAAAATTACCATAGGTTTGGTAAATGATCAAACCTTCATTGCTAGGCGTAAGCATTATTCATTACTATCTAAGAGGTCTTTTAAAGAGTTGTGGGGTGTAGGTGTAAGATAACATATAATGGAAACAAACATATAATGTAAACATAACGGAATGGGATACATTTGGGTGGTGACTTTGGTGAATTATGGAGTGGAAGGTTTTAGCTAATTTTTTATACTGAATACACGCTGGTTAGGTTGCTAAGCCAAACTTGGACAGAAGGAAAAAAACAAACTTCCTACATCTTCATTTTCTTCTTGATCAGACTCGGAACACGATTCATTCTCATCAGATTCGTGATTGGAATCCGACTCATTTCCATTGTCTGATTGGGTTTTGTCATTGTTGGGATATATTATGATTATGAAGTTAATGCTGCTGATATTAGTTAGTTCTGGTAGTGTGTATGTTAGTTCTGATAGTATGTAGTTAAGTCTGCCAATATAAAGATGTTAATACTGGTAGTATAGTTAATACTATTTATGTTTAGTTAAGTCTGCTTATCCAGAATGTTAGTTAGAGTTAGAGATATGCATGAGAAATGTTAGGAATAGATATGCATGATCTTTATACGCGTTTTTGAAAAGCTCATTAGGGTTTCCTTGGTGTATAAAAGGAACCTTATGCGGCATAGTTATTAGTGATCCTATAGTGAGAAAATATGTAACCTTTGGCAGATCAAATCAATATACGTAGTTAGTTAATTGTGTTCTTCTTAGCAGTATAAGTTAGATTCCGCATAACTTATATTGTTCTTAGTCATTGTTTCTCTTATAGTTAATCTGTGTTTACACAAGTTAGCTATCACCCTTAACAGGCTAGAAAGATCTATTCATTGGGATCAACAAGTGGTATCAGAGCTTGTTAAGAAACTCTAAATAAGAAGAACATCACTAAACAACCCTAGACAAAAACATAACAAGAAAAATAACCTTCTTTTCCAATGGCAGGAGATGATGCAGAAGTTTCAACATCAATAGTACAAGAAACCACTCACATGGTGTCATATGTGAAACTTCCCATGCTGAAGAAAGGTGAGTATACAATATGGGCTATAAGGATGGAAGAATATTTGATCCATACAGATTATGAACAATGGTTGGTGGTCTTGAATGGAAATAGTCCAGTGCAGTATACAAAGAATGAAGCAGGTAAAGATGTGGAAGTACCCCCAACAACTGCAAAGGATATACAGGCTAGAGCTAGAGAAAGGAAGGCCAGAAGTGCACTGCTAATGGCTCTTCTTGATGTAGATCTACCTAAGTATCATTTAATCAAAGATGATAAGGGAATATGGGATGCTATCAAAACTAGATATGGTGGTAATGCTGCATCTAAGAAAATGCAAAAGAGTGTTCTTAAGCAGCCATTTGAAGCTTTTTCCATATCTAACTCAGAGGGTCTAGACAAAGGATTTGATAGGTTCTAGAGGCTTCTCACCTTGTTATCAATTCATGGAGCAGAACTTTCAACTAAAGACATTAATTCCAAATTCCTAAGGTCTTTGCCTTCTACATGGACCAGTGTTTCCTTGATTATGAGAAACAAGGAATGAATTGATGATATGGATATTGATGACCTTTACAACACCCTAAAAGCACATGAGGGTGATGTTAAAGGAACTATTGTATCTTTATCTAGTTCACTAAACATGACCTTTGTATCTGAAGAAATCACAAGTAGTATTGATGAAATTAGTACTGTCTACCATGTTAATTCTGCTACAGGTCAAAGTAATAAAGCACATGGATCTTCATCTTATGTTGATGAAGTCATGTACTCATTCTTTGCTAACCAATCCAGTGCACCACAACAAGATCATGATGATCTTGAGCAGGTAGACAGTGATGATTTTGAAGAGATGGACTTAAAATGGCAGGTGGCCATGATATCCACAAGGATTAACAAGTTCTACAAAAGGACAGGAAGAAAGCTGCAGTTTGATAGGAAGGAACTAGTTGGTTTTGATAAAACCAAGGTGGAATGCTTTAACTGTCACAAGAAATGTCACTTTGCAAGAGAATGCAGAGGAAAGAAGAATCAGGAATACAGGGGTAATATCAATAAAAGAAGAAGATCAAAAGGCATTGGTGGTTCAAGACATGACTAGTATTGGCACATATGATTGGAGTTATCTAGCTGCTGAGGAGGAACTAACCAACTATGCTCTTATGGGAATCACTTCTTCAAAATCTTCAAGCTCTTCCAGTTCTGACACTAAGGTAAATTTGTGTTCTAAAGCATGTATTGAATCTTACAATAAACTTCAAAAAATGTAATATGAACAACGTGTAAGACTAGATATGGCCAAATTAGAAAGTGTAGCTTATGAACTTGGTCTAAAATCAGTTGAGGCACAGTTAGTTCAATATCAGAAAAATGAAGTTATACTTGAAGAAAAGATTGGTGTGTTGGAATGGCAGGTGAAATTCTTCTAAGAATCTAACAAAACTGCTTGATAGTCAGATCAATCCAAAAGTTAAAATTGGCTTAGGATATGGAAAAGAAAAGACTGTATGTAATGTAAGTGAATCTGATGTGTCTGAAACAGTGTTTGATACTAGTACTAGTGATAAGGAAAACAGTCAAACATGTGATAGATTCAAGAAAGTAGAGGGATTTCATGCAGTTCCCCCTCTACTCTCAGGGAACTTCATACCTCCTAAAGCTGATTTATCATTTGTAGGACTGGATCACTCTGTATATACTAGTACTGCAGTCACATAAGATGCTCCTAAATCTAATGAAGTATCTGTTGAAACACCAAAGGAAGTCAATTCAAGTGCTCCCCTTATCAAAGATTAGGACACTGACAGTGACAATGAAAGCATTTTTAGGCCTAAATAAGTTTTTGAGAAAGTTAACTTTGTTAAAGAAGGTGAATATGTTAGGCCTGTCAAACATGCAAAATCAGTTCAAATTGCTAAATCTGTTAGACCTATTACACTAGTTAAACCAATTCAATAAACTGAGAAACCTAAGGAGTCTTGTTTAAGTCCTAAGGTTGACAAAAGGGATTGGAATAGGAGAATGGGTCAAAATATGGGATTAGGTTACAGTTTTACCAAAAAGGCATGTTTTGTTTGTGGAAGTATGAGTCATTTAATAATAGATTGCACTTTTCATGAAGACAGTATGACTCAAAGGAATGTGGTAAACAAGAATGGGTATTTGGGAACTGGTCAAAGGGTAAATAAACCAATCTGGAACTATGCTAATAGGATTAATCATCAAAACCATTTTGTTCCAAGAGCAGTCTTACTAAGGTCTGGAAAAATACGAGTTAGTACTGTTAGACAAGCAGTTAATACTGGTAAGGGAAATGGGATCACTGTTGTTAAGCCCTCAGCAAGTTGTATTTGGAGACCAAGACCAACCAAAACAAACCAAGTCTCCAAAGACAATAAGTGGATCTGCACTATGGTTGATTACATGGATCCACAAGGCAGGCTCAAGTCAGTGATGGCTTGGGTCCCTAAGAGAAACTGATTTCTCTTACTTTATGTGCAGGAACATCCACATATAGCTTTAAAAGACAAAGGAATTGCAGACAGTGGGTGCTCCAGGCACATGACAGGCACCAAAGAATACCTTTCAGACTATCAGGAGATTAAAGGTGGATTTGTTGCTTTTGGTGAAGGTAAAGGTAGAATTACAGGAAAAGGTAATATAAAAACTGACAAATTAGACTTTGATGATGTATACTATGTAAATGGTCTTAAGTTTAATCTTTTCTCTGTCTCACAAATGTGTGACAAGAAAAATAGTGTTTTGTTTACTGAAACAGAATGTCTTGTTTTGTCTCCAAATTTTAAGCTACTTGATGAAAGTCAAGTGGTACTTAGAATTCCCAGGCAAAATAATATGTACTGTTTTGACCTACAAAATATTGTTCCTACTGGAGATTTAACCTGTCTATTTGCAAAGGCATCCTCTGATGAGTCTAATTTATGGCACAGGAGGCTAGGTCATGTAAATTTTAAAACAATGAACAAACTTGTGAAGGGAAACCTTGTAAGAGGTCTTCCTTCAAAGCTTTTTGAAAATGACCACTCTTGTGTTGCTTGTCAGAAAGGAAAGCAACACAAAGCCACCTGTAAGGCCAAACTTGTGAGTTCAATCAGTCAACCCTTACAGATTCTGCATATGGACTTATTTGGTCCAACATCTGTATTGAGCCTCAATCATAAGAAATATTGCCTTGTAGTGACTGATGACTTTAGTAGGTTTAGTTGGGTTTTCTTCATGGCCACTAAGGATGAGACTAGTGGGATACTTAAGAAGTTTATAACTGAAATAGAAAACCAAGTAAACCATAAGGTTAAAGTAATTAAGGGTGATAATGATACATAATTTAAAAATAAGGAAATGAATGATTTCTGTGCTAATAAATGGATCAGAAGGGAATTCAGCAATGCTAGGACTCCACAACAGAATGGAGTTGCTGAAAGGAAAAATAGGACTCTAATTAAGGCTGCTAGGACAATGCTAGCAGACTCACTATTACCTGTAATCTTTTGGGCTAAAGTAGTTAATACTGCTTGTTATGTTCTTAATAAGGTATTAGTGACTAAAACTCAAAACAAGACACCTTATGAACTTATAAATGGTAGAACACCATTGCTATCTTTCATGAGACCTTTTGGGTGTCTTGTAACCATCCTAAACACCTTAGATCCTTTGGGCAAGTTTGAGGGTAAGGCTGATGAGGGGTTTCTAGTAGGATATTCTATACACAGTAAGGCTTTTAGAGTATATAACACTAGAACCAGACATGTTGAAGAGAATTTGCATGTGACTTTCCTAGAAAATAAACCAAACATGCAAGGAGAAGGACCTGAATGGCTTTTTGATCTTGATTATTTAACCAATTCAATGAATTATAAGCCAGTTGTTGCAGAAAATCGAGCTAACAAGACTGCAGGTTCTAAAGAAGCCAATGATAGTGCAAGTTTAAAGACAACAGTTGATGCAGAACATGCTCAAGAGGATACTACTTCTGATCAACCATTTGTTCTACTACCATTATGGCCTTTTAATTCTCTATTTTCTTCAAAGAGCTTAGTTGACAAGGAGGTCATTGATGCTGGTAAGAAGACAGTTCAAGAACTAGCTTCTAAGAATGATCAAGTTTTCCTAGATGAACTTGCAAGGTTGCAGAATCAAGAGAAGGAGGCATGTGATGCAGCTGATGCAGTTGATGTGATTAGAAGGGCATTTGAACAAAAATGATATGATCAAGGAGGAGCTCCCATATCTAACAGTACTAAAACATTTAGTGTTGTTTACACACCTGTTAATACCGCTAATGATGAGATAACTGAATTAGTAGAAATCAACAATGATCACAATTATGGGATTTTCACTCATTCTTCCTATGATGATGAGAATTAGGATTTTCATGATGACATGGTTGAGGGTGCAGTAGCTGATAACAACAACATGGACACTTCCAATTTTGTTAGTTCTATTCCCACAACTAGAGTTCATTCCTTTCATCCAAAAACTCAAATTATTGGTAATCCATCCTCAACTGTTCAAACAAGAAGCAAGGTAAAGACACGTGTTGGGGAACATGCTTTTGTCTCTTACATTCAAAAGCAATAAAGGACCAATCACAAGGACTTCCAGCACTGTTTATTTGCCTGCTTCCTCTCTCAGATTGAACCTAAGAAGATATCTAAAGCTTTAGATGATGAAAGTTAGATTGAAGCAATGCAGGAGGAACTTCTTCAATTCAAGATTCATAAGGTTTGGGTATTAGTTGATTTGCCTTATGGAAAGAAGCCAATTGAAACAAAATAGGTTTACAGGAATAAGAAGGATGAGAGGGGAGTGGTGGTTAGGAATAAAGCTAGATTGGTTGCTCAAGGACATAGGCAAGAGGAATGGATAGACTATGATGAGGTTTTTGCTCCTGTGGCTAGGATAGAAGCCATTAGGATGCTGTTTGTGAGGTACACAACCATGATCACTATCAGGATGCTGTTTGTGAACATCGTGAAGAACACGAGATGCATGACAATGTACAACCAAACTACATTGTTGACTCACATGCCGACTATACCAGTAATAGTAATATGATTCCGTATGATCAGTATGTAAAGGACAACGCAGTGCTAGTTGTACAAAGCAATGTATCTTCTGTTACAAATGATGTATACATGATGATATATAATGATATGTGTAAACCTTATGCCCAGTCTTTCTCTAAAACAACATGAAACATAGTAGTTGATAATTTACTAACTGCTGAACTTGAAACTTATAAGGAACAAGTTGAACTGTATGAAAGACGAGCCAGGTTTGAATTAACGTAAAGAGAACTAAAGATTGATGAACAATTAAGAATAGTTATCACTGACTGTAACATTAAGGAAGAAAATTTGAAAAAGGAACTTCATTCTGTAAAATTGCAACTTGCTTCTACCATCAACCCTAACAAGTCAATAGTAGAAGAAGTTACGTCTTTGAAAAA
>BQNB010105944.1:0-19619 GCA_026074375.1 Tanacetum coccineum | reverse complement strand
AAGGAAGAAACTTCTTCAAGTCTTATGGCAATATACTTCCAATGATAATAACCATACAAATACCTCACATATTGCATCTGAAAGGGAAATTATTCGATTCGCGTGGGTGTTTGCTTCTTGTTCGTCGAGATGATTTTGGCTCTAACAAGTTTACTATCTACGAGATGATGAAAGGGAGTTCTGTTTGGTCGGTTAGGTACCATGTTGATACCGATGACTTTATGACTCCACTTCCCGAAGGATGGTCGATTCGGTTCACTGTTTGGAGCATTGTTTTGGGAGAAATGGAAGATGATTCTTTTTTAGTAATCAACTTGTCTGGAAAAGTTGTAGAATACAATCTAATATCAAAGAATCTGCGGGAAATGTATGATATGGAATCTTATCAACTTACTGATGTTTACCATGATGGGTTCATTCCGCATGGGTTCATTCCGCCTTTTGCAATGTATGATATGCGACCTAAACAAGTTGATCATAAGGTTTATGAATTCATTCCGTAATATGCAAGTGTTTGATTATCCTTCCTTGTAGAATGTTTATTTGAATTTATTGTTAGAATGGTTCACTAAGGTATTTGGGGACTGTCCAAAACCTCTTACAGACAACATGATGAAGTAATTTGTTGTAATCAGTTTAAATTTTCAAGTTAATTTGATTAATACTTGTTAATAACAAGTTGTTATCAAACATGATAATCCCTAAACAAAATACACTTTGTATTCATATTAATTCAAGGTTAACAACCATCATCGGTTAATTATAAATGGCAAGAATAAACTAATTTAGCCGGAGAAAAATTTCCCTCACTATGCCATGAAAATATGGCGGGGGTGAGGGAGGAAGAAAGGCCTCACAGGGACCAACCTCGCAATAGGAAAAAGACAAAATAAAAGAACAGTGAATATTACTGTATTAACAAAGAGGTCAGGGACCAACGACGCAACACGAAATAATAGTGAAATGACGCTACTGCCCTTTAAGAAAAAGGCGACGTGGCAAAGATAACGACGGAGATAACCGTCGTTCCCCATAACGGAGTGTCAGGGACCAAACGAGTAACTACAATGTCAAATAGGGACTCCGTATGAGAGTCCCCGTTATCTAGGGACCAAACGGGCAAACGGAGTGGACTTTGAGGACCAACAGTGTAATTTACCCAAATTATTATTTTAACAAAATTAAATATATTAAATTTACAAAATATTCTAGCAAAAATAATACATCGGTCATATCTATGTTCGTTCTAATAATTTTACTGTGTTTCTAAATGATGAGCATCAAAACAGTTTATATTTACTTTGTTTCTAGATAATGCGCTTATTGTAGTACGCAAACTTTCGCCTCATTTAAACTTAGAACTCAAAGTATTTATAATTCATGGCCTAATTGCATACGTGATGTTGACGGTTCGGGTACAAATTAATCTTAATTGTGTAATTTAATTTAGGGTGAATTGCATATATATCCTTCCAAAGGCATAAAATTACATATATATCCAACCTAAAGTCATAATTACATATATATCCTTCTTAAACTTTAAAATTGTCATATATATCCAAATAATTATTTTTCATATATTTTAAATTACAAAATGCATGTTAATTGTTGTTTTATTATCAAAAGTCCATTATACCCTTATTATTAGTTAGACATATCATTATCCCACATAAACTTGAAGCACTCTTTCTTTCTCAACTTCTTCTCTTTCCCTGTTTCTTAGCATGCATCATCATCTTCTACAACTATAAACCGAAACCTGGTAAGCCATAATCGATTTTAATAGTATTCTTGCTCATTTAATTGTATTTGTCTGCTTATATAATGTTTTCATTCGTTGTTTTGTTTTCAGTTAATCAATCATTTATACCTTTCTTTGCCTAAATATGTGATTGTTTTGTCAATAGAAAGTGGGGAGTGGTATATAACATTAAGATGGATGACATTGTTGAGGTTTCCATTCCAGATCCATCGAGACCAACATAGGAGAATATGGTTAACTCGCCAACAATCGAGTATGTTTATGTTTTTCTCATAGAGCAAGATTTTTTAAGCTCTAGTATGTTTGTTAAAAAATTTCCACTTTAGTTGTCTCGTAATATTTTTTGTACCTACTTTTATGCTTTTAGGCAAGACTCATCGAAGTACAAGATGAAACTGAGATATAAAGGCTTCTTTAAAATGGTCAAGAACTCAAATAGAAGGAAATATTGTTTTGGCTCACAAAAATGTATCTATATGGACGCATGGTCATTCGACTTAAGCCGACTAAATGAAGAGGTCTCAAGGCATTATTCATCCCGTAGCAATCTAGTTCTCTCAACTTTTTTTGTTGACAAGTATGCCATAGAGCAAACTTTTATTGAGCTTAATTCAGATGAAACATTCATGCTTATGCTTAGTATGTATGAGAAGGAAAAAGAAATAACCATTTATGTGACGACAAACAAGAATCTTGGCACAAATAATACTCAAAAAAGGTAATGAAAATACTTTTGTATATTATAGTGCACCACATATATTCATGTTACTTATCACACAATCTTTTGTTACAGTCCTGAACATGTAGTTATTGTCGAACCACACAATGAAGGAGATTCAGACGAGTGTTCGAGCGATGAAAGTTATTTTAGCCATCTTAGCAGTGATGATAATCATGGTCATGATGAAGATGATGTTGAGATAGCGAGTGATAAAGTTGAAACTAAATCAAATCACAAGAAAAGCAGAACTATGAAAGTAAACTCAAGATTCCAGAACGTACTTGAATTTAAAAGAGCTTTGAATCATCATGCAGTAATAAACGAATTTGAATATTTCATTGAGAAAAGCGATCTTGAGAGAGTCACAGCAAGGTGTGCACACAAAAAATGCCCGTGGAGAATTCATGCTTCTCTCATGCAAGATAAAGTTACCTTTGAAGTAAGTATATTCATTCATAAAACTACATTATAAGAAATGCTTGTTTTATTCAACTGATTTGATGTTTATTTAACAATTATGTAGGTTAAAAACCTGAAAGAAACACATACATGTATGCGAAGTAACATGGGTGGTAATAAGCATGCCACTCAAGGATGGATTGCTAGTGTACTAACCGACAAGATTAAATCTGATGGGGATGCAACTGTTACAGAGCTTAAAAGTTGGTTAATGAAAAACTATAATGTTAATTTACCATACCATAAAGTATTTCGAGGGAAGGAGCAAGCTTATACGGATATGTATGGTACGTGGGATGACTCTTTTATACAATTGGGTGATTTTAAGGAAGAACTTCAAAACAGGAACCCGGGAAGTGTTGTTGATATTGATTTTGAGATGGTTGGTGGTAAAAAATGTTTCAAACGTTTCTTTATTTCATTAGTTGCTTGCTCTAAAGGGTTTCTAGCCGGTTGTCGTCCTTATATTTCTCTTGATGCTTGTCATCTTAAAGGGAAGTTTAATGGTGTACTTGCGGCTGCCACAAGTATTGATGGTAACAATGGCATTTTTCCAGTAGCCTACGCTGTCCTTGAATCAGAGAATGGTAACTCTTGGACATGGTTTCTCGAATCACTAAAAAAAGCAATTGGGACACCGGATGGTCTTGTTATATCATCGGATATGCAAAAGGGATTAGAGTTGGCTATTATGCAGGTTTACCCCAATGTTGAGCACAGAGAATGCATGAGGCATTTGTATAGCAACTTCAAGAAACAATACCGTGGTGACTTCTTTAAATCCAAACTTTGGGGAGCTGCAAATACCTATTGTATTATTGAGCATGAAAGATTATTAAATGAGATCTCTAGTGTACGTGAAGATGCAATTCAATACCTTAGCTTGAACCATAATAAGATATGGAGTCGTAGCAAGTTTGGCACTGCATCAAAATGTGACTACTTGACCAACAATATCTCAGAAGCTTTTAATTCGTGGATAGGTATATTTCGTTTTCAACCAGTGCTTGACCTTCTTGATAACATTAGAGAAGAGCTTTTAAAGCGTTTTGATGAGAAAAGGATGGTTGTTGAAAAATGGAATGGCACATTAGTTCCTAGGGCTAAGAAGTATCTCAAACGTATCTCTAAGGCAAGTATCTTTATTTATGTTCTTTTCTTTCTTTAAGGCAAGTATCTCAGCCAAGATATTTCATTTCCAACCAGTGCTTGCCTTCTTGATAACGTAACTGTATCTCTAAATCGTGGATATGTACCGTAACGTATCTTTATTTATGTTTTTTCTCTTGTAGTACTTTGGAGAATACGAAGTCTGCAGAAGTAACGACAATCATGCTGAAGTGAAACGTAACGGGAAACGGTGGGTAGTGATGCTAGATGAGAAAAAATGTTCGTGTAGGGTTTGGCAAGTAAAGGGTATGCCGTGTGTTCATGCTGCTGCATTCATTGCTTTCATAAGGGAAAGTTGGGACAACTATGTAGATCCATATTTCACAATCGAAAATTTTAAAGATGCGTATGCTTTAGAAGTCGCTATGATGCCCGGAAAGGATAAATGGGTACACCTACAAACAGAGGATAAAATATACCCACCTGTTATCAAACGCCCAATTGGACGACCTAGGAAGAAGAGAATTGTAGCTGTAGATGAGCCCAAAAAAAGACAACAGTGCAAGCAATGTGGTGGATATGGACACCGTCAAAAGTCATGCAAAAATCCACCCGCTTAAAGTGTTAATCTGGGTGCAACATCCAATACTAAAAGGAGAGGGCGAAAAAATAAAAAAGCTCGTGAAGGCTTTGCTGAAATGGGGTCGAATTAGAATTCGTACTGGTTGCTTTTGATTATGTTAGTTCAGTTGCTAAAACACTTAATATTTTGTTAGTTTGAATGCTAAAATAGTTGATTCGAATGTCAAACTATTGGTTCATTTTGTATTGAAGTACTTTTGCACCGGTTTAATATTCCTTAGCCATTTATCTTTTAGTTGTTGTTATGTTCTAGCCATAGTTTTGGGTCTGTAATTTTTTTCTTTTAGTATCTCAGCCGATATATTTTATTTCCAACCAGTACTTATTTCATTTCCCTAGCTATGTTTTGGGTCTGCAATTTTAAAGATTGTATGCACACAGGTAGGTCTGCAATATTGTATGCAACTTGGTCAATTTTGTTTCAACTTGTTTCTGTCATGGTGTTCTTTCTTTGTTGCAACATGTTTATGGTTAGTTTGGTCAATTTTGCTTAGTGGGTCATTTTAGTTTATTGTATTGAAACTATGATTGAACATGACAGAATCTTACATCTCATGGTTTTTTTTACTAATATATTATTTTTGAACAAGTTTTGTAAGTTATATATCTAGTACCAATTGGAGATTTTATACATATATTTTTTAGCGTTGTATTTCTAGGCTGCGTTAGTGTCATTTTTAAAAAAAGAATTCATTCAACAGGGAGAAAGTAACAGTAATGGTTATTTGGTTATTAGAAGAGCCCAAGTGGAAAAATATATGTAATGCAACATCAGGAAAGCAGAGACTTAACCCAAGTTCAATGAACCCGATTTTATAAATCTTACAGATCCTTGGTTGACTTAGGTTTTAGCTTTAAAGAAAAAGGGTATAATAGTCATTTTATAATAAAACTACAATTAACATGTATTTTGTAATTTAAAATATATGAAAAATAATTATTTGGATATATATGACAATTTTAAAGTTTAAGAAGGATATATATGCAATTATTACTTTAGGTTGGATATATATGTAATTTTATGCCTTTGGAAGGATATATATGCAATTCACCCATTTGTAAAAACGTGTCTTAGCGAAAATATAATGTTTTTAAATTAATTACTGACATTTGTACCAAATCTAATAATTTTGGGAAGTTTAGGAAAAATCCGAACGTTAATGACGCCACCTAAAATTTGATATGTCCATCTTACATCTAAAGGTTCTATGGGAAACTTAAATGCTTAATTTCTACTCTTCATCACGCCAATATATATTTTACTTAGTAAGAACTTACAATTTCTAGTAGTGTTCGACATTATCTAAATTTAATCTTTTAGAAAGTTTAGAATGCACCCTATTGATATATTAGTGGTGCAATAGCTTTCGCTAAGGTTTTAAAGCTCAAACGGACTCAAAATCACTCGAAAAGTCATTTTCGTGTTTCAATCAGCACTTTCTATTTTCGTATCCGAAAAGTGACTCTACTTAAAAGTGAATTATCTCTCTCAATATTGACTTTCAGGCCTCAAAAGCACGCACAATTTCGAACAACTTTCGTGCTTTAAACTTTAGCCGGTTCGAACCCGAGGAAGGTCAAAATCTCGATTTAAAATCTGATCAGAATACAAATTTAAAGCTGTCAAATTTTACTAGTTCTTTAAAATCTGATCAGAATATAAATTTAAAATCTCGCCTAATATAAAATGACCATAACTTCTTCGTTTCAAATCCGATTTCCATGTTCTTTATATCAAAACCTTCTTATGGATGAGTTCTATCAAAAGTTTAAAGCTTTATCTTCTAAAAATGTTTTTAAACCAACATGATCACGCTTACTGTTGGTAGAAATGTTACGATATTTAATCTATACATTCTCTTCAAGTTTTGGTGATGACAAACATGTAACTTATTACACATAACGTAAAGTGCCCAAGTTACTTGTAATCACAAATCATCAATTCATTCATACGTCAACATCTCTCAACGTCTCAAGTCTGCTTCAACGTAGTTTACACCCGACATAAATCACTTAAGGTATGAATAAATAAATACATAATTTATTTTATGATCAAAGGAATTTTTATTTTTCTTAAACCTCATATTTTTTTATAAAATATAACAAACATTTTTAAAACTTATACAAAACATTTTTGTATTTATAAGAAATGTTTTATTCAAAATAAATATTTTGAATTCAAATTTTCCACCTAAAAACGAATATATTTGATCCAGAAAACACATCCCCTAGAAAAGACAAAAATTGGAGGGTCCATCTATGGGCGACCCCTTATAGGTAAGGGCGGCCTCCTTAGTGATAAAGGGGATCGACCATAGAGCTAAGGGGGGCGGCCATATAAAAATGCTCCCAACTTTGCATATAAATAGTGGACTGTTCCCCACAGATTTTTCACCTTTTGCACCTATTTTCTTTCGGTCCCAAATTAGTTTATACATCTTCTACATCCTCTAAAAAAACCCTTTGATCATTTAAATGCATATAAGCATTTGTTTCTAAGTGATTCAAGCTTATTTCTCCAAGTGCAAGAGAAGAACTTTCGCTATCTTCAAGATATAAAGTTATGTAGTTTAGTTAGTGCATTCGTGACATGTGATACATTCACAATGTATAGATCGAGTCCACATATTTCAAACTCGACATTTACTGAAAGACTACATTAAATAGCTAGCCGGTACGCGTCCGATAACGATTCTCAGATACACGTAGGAAAACTTCCCGGTTAAGGATCAACTCAGCACGTAACTTTTAAAAGTTAAAATATTGCACGTAAAAGTCAAAGATGTTGACTTGGGAATTTACTGAGTGTTACAAAAATACACCCTTATTCAGTTTGTTAGTTTATGTTGCAAAAAAATAGAAAAATACAAAAAAAAGTTTGAGAGAGAAAAAAAGTGAGATTTGTGAGATAATCAGTTCGTCTAAGTTTAGCCGATATTATTATTTGAAGGATGGATTATTCGTTGGTACGTGTTATAAACCAACGATGTAAAGTTATGTTGTATATTATTTCCAGTTGGTCGCAATTATAAACCAACTATGTATTTTTCATGTATAAAGTGGTAGATATCGCCACTAATGTTGTATAGTATGTATATTATGGATGATTGAGAGTTGACCGTTACGGGAACGCCCACTAAGGTTGTTTTTGTTGATCTATGATCAAGACATTTATGAGTCTATGATTTTGTGCCTTTTTTGTGGGTAAGGTCGGGAAGGTAACTAGCGACACTGTTCCTTATTTGTTTGGACTTAATCTATTTGTTTTTTCTTATTTAACAGCAATTATATGTTTCCCATGCCTAATCCGTAACCTTCGGTATTGCCCAAATGAGGATGTGAGCAATCACATGTATCTATTCCATCGTTATGGATATGTATATATGATTTTGTCGGCCTTATTGGTTTACTACTATTGGTAAAGATTACTAATCCTATTCTTTAGCTTATTCGAGTTAAGGATCGAGCAATCACATATGTCTATTCCATCGTTATGGATGTGTATGTGTGGTTTTGTCACCTTTTCTGGAATATTGGTATCGATAGAGATTGGAAAGAATGATCAACCCTTAAACCTTAACCCAATTTACCTTTTTAGACTTGTCACTCCTTAGCTTTAGTGGTGGAGATGTGTATCCTTGCCAAACTTATGATAGAATACTCATCACGACTGAGGAATTGAGCGAATTAGTTACATGTTATCACATAGATTAGTTGAGTGATTTGAGTGTTTTCATTTTCCTACTTCGTGAGGTGTTTGGTTGTGTGCTAGTAATCAAACGAAAAAATTGCTTAAAGGAAAAATCTTAAACCTTATAGATTAGTTGAGTGATTTGAGTGTTTTCATTTTCCTACTTCGTGAGGTGTTTGGTTGTGTGCTAGTAATTAAACGAAAAAATTGCTTAAAGGAAAAATCTTAAACCTTGGTTTGGGATACATTTTCATAAGTTTTCTAAAGTCTACTTGAGGACAAGTAGGATTCAAGTGGGGGGATATTTCATGACATCAAATAACATCTATTTTGTAGCATCATTTATCCCAGCTAAATTGCTCGTTTTATATTATTTTATGCATGAATTGATACTTAATTGGTTATATTTGTTATTTGTAGTAAATATGGAGCAATTGGTGAAGATTAACTAAAAGGCGCGCATTTTGGAGCTTAAACAAAGAAATCAAGAATTTGTTTTTTTGACAACCAATACGCCGTATCCATCAAGGAAGATACGGCGTATCTGCGCCTGAACTTCACAAGACCACAAAGATAGTTTGGGATACATTTTCATAAGTTTTCTAAAGTCTACTTGAGGACAAGTAGGATTCAAGTGGGGGGATATTTCATGACATCAAATAACATCTATTTTGTAGCATCATTTATCCTAACTAAATTGCTCGTTTTATATTATTTTATGCATGAATTGATACTTAATTGGTTATATTTGGTATTTGTAATAAATATGGAGCAATTGGTGAAGATTAACTAAAAGGCACGCATTTTGGAGCTTAAACAAAGAAATCTTAAAGATTGTTGATCTGACATCTAATATGTCATATCCATCAAGGAAGATACGGCATATATGTGCCTTGACTTCACAAGCAACCACGAAGACCAATACGCCGTATACAGAAGATCCTATGCGCCGTATCGAAGATCAAGTATTGAAATATTCTGGAATATTATAATCATGGTCCCCACTCCAGGAAAACCCCAATACACCGTATTGAGCTCATCCAATACGGCGTATCAACCGAATTCCAGAGGCTATAAATACCGAACCCTAAAGACATCATTTGTGTTGTTTGGTTGCTGCCCTATCCTTTTTATTCATCTTGGAACCTATAAACCTCTATTGGTTTTAGGTATTTGGTCGATTGATCCGTCTAATCTGGTCGTTCGAAACCTTTTTAGGGTTTCAATTTGTTTGTGTGGCTCCTCCTATTCTTTAGGGAGAGTGCTTTTGGTTGTGGTGCTGGTTGGTTGGATACGTGATTGTCGAGGGTTGTGGATCTGGTTGCGTAACCCTAAAGTGTTCGATCCTTCTTATTGCTATATGTGTTCCCTCTTATTGATTCATATCCTTTGATTATGTTCTATAATAGTTCTTTACTGTTATATCATAGTTTTAAGATGCCTGAATTGATGTTAGGGTTTCGCTAATGTTAAATCGATACTTTAAGGTTTCATGTGACAGTTACGGCTTAAACCTCAAAACTATAATTTGCTTGATCGATGTGATTCATTACTGGATTGATTAACATTCGTTCAAGAAAGTTTGGGGTTTAGGTGGTGCTGGAGCTGCTCATATTATGGAGACTTTATGTCCTCCATTGGAAGTATGTTCATGCTGCGATGGTGGCTCTTGAATGGCGTGTTATCTTGGTACATGAACTTGCTGCGTTTTATGGAAGGGTCGTGGTTGATTGGTGTTGAATCGATCATGCGGTGGTGGGCTGAGCATGAACTGATTACGCCTACGGGATTGGTTGTGTATGTTCTTGGAAGTATGGCAACGCCTATTACCTTGTTGAATCATACATGTTTTGTCTCTTGGTTCGTTGTTATGGAAGTTAGCCGCGAAGGCTATTTGAAAGTTGCTACTAAAATACTCTAAATGAATATTACTTATTCTCAATGCCTAAAAGTTAACACATATTTTGTGTTCACTATTGATGAGTCGGTTTCAAGAGCTGTAATTAGAAAGATATTTTTGCTACTTTCTTTGTTAGTAATAAGAATGGTGTGTCATTCTTATTGTTAGTAGCTTGGTAAAGCTTGGTCATGAGATTGGTTTGTCATTCTCATGTCGTTTTGTTTGTTGCACTAAGATGCGTTCTTATTTGCCCATGTAACGGGCTGGGTTGTAGGACTTTACCTACACCTTTTGTACTTAAATGTTTTTTGGTGTAATACATTTACTGGGGAAACCCTTTACCCAAAAAAAGAAGAAAAGAGAAGCCAAGAAGGTCTCGCAATGCCTTTCAATCCATAGGAAAACCCTTGTAAATTCTTATACTCTAAATACTCATTTGGTTCTTGGCATCATTCATTAACTTGGTCAGGTTACCTTAATCGGTCGTATATGACATTTGTATTCGTTACAATGGTTATTGGCTAATACATTTAGGTATTAGCCATGTTTATGATAATTTAACGTTTGGTTTATGTTTATCTCGATTGCATCTAATAGTTGTGTGTTGTTTTATGTTTATTAATTTATACTCGTTTATGTGCTTAAGTATGCGACCTATCATTCAACTGGATCTAGAAAATGGACCAAGTGGACTAGATACCGGGATAGCTCTCCATATCTGCAATTTATATATCTGGAACAATAGGATCACAAATATTGACATGTCTTTGCCTTTGGTTTAGTGAACAAGTTGGACTAGCAAGTGACCTAGGATCAACAAATAACGTTCTGATTCCTTAGGTAAAGATCTAGACAGTGGACTAGTAGTATATAAAGAGCCGTTAAGCAGTAAGTTAGTAAAGTCTTGATGAGCTAGGATTCAGTAAGATCACCATTATTATCTCCTAAGATAGATTATAATCAACCGTGATTGCTTTATGCGGATGTGGTTAATTGTAACAGAATTTCCATGTCTAGGTTTTAGTAAGAAGTACCGCCTAAATCTTGGAATGATATATCAACAACGAGATAAGACATTCATTGCACTTATAAACTAAAACCTGCGTTTTATTAGATTAAACATGGTTAGTACGTTTTCCTTACAATAGGCTTGACCGCTTCTTTATCTTCTAAATATCAGCTTGTGTGTGTTAATCGCCCAATCTCAGTCTAGGTAAACCAAAACTCGTGCAAGTCTTTCAGGCTGAAAACTCCTATTTGCGTTAGTTTTAGGTTTAACTTAGGTATAACTTAGAATAATTTAAGATTGACTTAGATAACTAAAATACTGATAGATTTAGGAATTAACGTTCTCGCTCTTAGTGATCGACACCATACTTACTAACGAAACTACAACTGATCGGGTACACTGCCCATTAGTGTTGTTTTTTTTTAGGTATAATTTGGCAAAATAGAAATAGAGTATAACTTAGAGAAATAATACCTACCTCAACGACACATCAGAAGCATGTGATTTTTTTTTGAATCTCAGCAATGCTAATTTGATAGCTTATGATTTACCGAACCACATTAAACAACCGTGGAAACTTGAGAATTATCAGAAACAGAATTTTTTTACGTTCCAATCTTCTTTGTGATACTCTAGAACTAGCAATTCGATAACATAAACATGAAACTCCAAATCCAACTTAGAAAGAGACTTTGCAAATTCTACCTCGTTACGAACACCCAAAAACCTAATAAAACCAAACCGTTTACCTTGTTTTGATCGTTTGTTCGCAATAAACGCATCAACAATGCGTCCAAAAGGTTGGAATTCCTTCCGAAGGTTCTTAGCACCAAAAGAATTAGGGAAATTCGATACGTACACGCCTTTTACAAAAGGATCATCAATAGGTTTAGAGTGTTGTTTATTATTTTTTTCCAAAAACCTAAGTCTATCCACTATGGTTAGGATTAGCCGCAGCCATATCAACACCAGGAAAACTGAAGACAGAAAGACGAAAGAAAAGACGATTGTTCACGAGAAAATAAAACCCTAGAAAACAACAAAACCAAAACCTAGATATCATCTCACACCATTTTGTAAGAAATTTCGTTACAAGAGATCAATCATAAGATAACACTCATCGTAACAAGGCCTTAGTAGGAACGAGACTGATGAAAGGTAGTAGATCGGAATGTGTTAAGGATTAAAAGAGGGGCAAAAAAAATTGTCATATTAAGGTTTGAAGTAGATCTGATCAACCGTAAATGGTTTGGTAGTAGATCTGATCAATCGTCATATGGTAAAGTAATTAATGTAGTTAAACTTTATCCATACAACAATGGTGTCGTAATTTGTTTGGTTTTTTTGAAGGTTTGTCTAGTTTTGGAATATCTTTGGACCAACTACATATATATCGTTACATATACACAATAAGTTTTTTCCTTTTATGAAAGGTTGGTGTAATCACATCAAGATTGTTATGCTTTGTTCGATTTGGAACTTGAAACATATCACATTCAATGAATTTTATTCTACTACACTACTCTTACACTCGATTTTCTTTACGACATTAAACACACTTATATTAGTTAGTATTTAATATTTATTTGTTTAAACTTTACCATTAGTTATTTATTAGGATAATATTGCATTATTTATTAATTATAAATAAAAGTTTTTTAAGACTTTGTTTTTTATATATTTATGTAGTATTTGAAGCATTGTTTTTATTTCATACATCTAATTTTTAAAATTTTAATTGGAATAATTTCGGGTTAGCCCTCACCAAGGCAATTAGTAAACTAATGCCTAGCGTCAGAATCACTAACAGATTTAAAGTGAAATGTTATTTCTTACTATGAAGGGATCAACTGAGAATTGTGAAGAATAATTGAAATGAGAAAGGTGAGAAGTAATTTCAGCTACACACTTCGTATAAGGAGAGAAAATTCGAAAAAAATGCGTTTATTTTTACAGGTGCATTGAAATGTGTTGTGTGGTTATGGTTACTTTTTATACTTCTCGTTTTTTTTTTTTTTTTCATTTGACCATAAGTCATTTTTTCTTTTATAATTGTCAATTTTTAATACTATAAGACTACCGGCTAGGAGCTAGAGACAAGGACGGAACCATGAGCGGGCCTGTGAGGTCAAGGGACACTCATGAATTTTTTCGATATGGTATTAATTTTTGGAAAAAACATCGTTTTTTTAAATAAATCTTAAATGCACTCGGTCCATCAAAATGTGTTTCTAATGTTACCCTTCAAAAAATTTGTACATCCGTTCATATTTTGTCCTGATTTCGTTAAAAAAACAACAAAATATAAAGATTCACAGGTTGTTCTATCACCACATAACTAATCAATACAATTAGGATGTAATTCACTAACTCTATTTACAATCCAAGAGTGTAAAATCAACTTTGATTTCTTCCACATAAATATCCTCCAACGGTTGAAGGTTTCAAATCAAATATTATTCATTCTAGTCCAAAAAGGTGTTAATCCGTTAGCCAACTCTCAACTTGTTGATTTCGCCACCCTAAATATCGTTAAAATGGAAAATTGGCAAGTGTTAATATTGGACCCACGACTGGTCAAATTCATGCCTGGACTTATGTCGACACTTGATACAAAGACTAGTAAGGTGGGGCGTAGAACACCGAATTACGTAACTACTTAACAGATGATTAGGTAACTCATAAAAGTCTTCTATCCAGCTAACGTGGGACCCACATTTAGGTAAACAAAGAATTACTCCCTCCGTCCCAAAATTATTGTCCCCCGACAAAAAACACACAGTTTAAGAAAAATGCATTTATTACTGCTTTCTCTTTCTTAATTTTTAACAGAATGACAGTTTTACCCTTAACTAATTAATTAAAGTCTTCTTTAAAGTTTGTAGTAATAATTTCAAACAATGGTAATATAGTAAACTTGATTAAACTTCCCTATCTATTTTTAAAAGTGGACAATTAAATTGGGACATCCCAAAAAGAAAACGTGGACGATAAAAATGGGACGGAGGGAGTATAATTTAGCTTGTACATTAGTTAATTCACGATTACAATGTATACTCGCCTCAGAGTCTTATGTAATATAACACCGTAATATTGCTATATCAGCGTAACATCAGTTTTAACATTAAGATTATTATTTTAGAACAAAAAATATAAAGTAAATTGAGCATATTAAGAAATGGATTATAATCCTCTAAAATTAAAAATGAACATGACCCATCATGTTGAAGTTGTTATGAGTGGAGGTTTAATGTAAAAAAACAAAAACCCCACAAATGTAAAATATTTGTTCTTTTTCTCTCACAACAACCTAAACATGATAAGTCATGTTCATTTTCAACTTTAGAGGATCATAGTCCGAAAGAAATATAAAAAAGCTCAATGACTTGTACATAATAATAGTCTAACCCTATTATGTAGTTTGAGTGCGAGAGGATCGAACACTCAAACTGGTATGAAATTTTCAAAAAGTGCTGACGAGAACCCCTTAGTGAATATGTCAACATACTGGTAACATGATGACACATGAAAAACATAAACTTAATCCCGAGCAACCATATCACGAACAAAATGTATATATCTCTCTCAGTGTATTTGGTTCGTTGATGCTGAACAAGATTAGTAGTCAATAAATGGCATTAACATTGTCACAGTAGACAGTAGTTGCAATTAATAATGGTGTATGAAGCTCGCGAAGAAGATTAAGAAGCCATACAGTTTCAACCAAGGTTTTCAAGATTGTGATCCTACTCAAGAACGTTTTCGTCTTTGAAAGATCGAGATCGTAAGATCGAATCAAGATTTTAAGATCCTATTATAATGTTACTTTCTAAATAGTCTTTGTAATATTATACAATCAACAAATAAGTATATATCATAAACATAAAATTATATGAATGTTGTCCTAAATTAAGATTATGAAAGGTTTAAGAAGATTAACATGTTGTTTTTTTAATTCTACAAAACACAACCCATAAATTTGTAGTTTTTTAGTTTGTGGTTCGAAAAATGTAAGATCGGATCAGAGTAGATCTTAAGATCCTATGGTCAAGATCGGGATCCTATAAGATCTAAAGCTTGCAAAGATCCTATGCAAGATCCGGATCATTTTTTCTTTGCAGTATCGTATAATCGTAAGATTATAAGATCATCCTGACAACTATTGTTTCAACAACTGCATTAGCAGCTCCTTTGTACTCAGCTTCAGCACTCGATCTAGAGAGAGTATATTGCCGTTTGGATGGCCACGAGAGTAGATTATCCCCAAAGAAAAGACAGTAACATGATGTAGACCGCCTAGTAGTAAGGCAACCAGCCCAATCAGCATCAGAATAAGCAACAAGAGAACCTGTAGCGGAGACATAAAGTTGGAACCCAAAGTCCGACGTACCATGAACATATAGGAGAACGCTCTTAACAGCTGCAAAATGAGGCTATCAAGGATCAAGCATATGAATGCAAACCTGTTGCACTGCATAAGAGATATCTGGACGAATCAATGTGATATACTGAAAACCATCTGCAAGAATGCGATAGAGCGTAGAATCTGAAATAGGCACCCAATCAAAACCAAGTTTGGATTCCGTGTTAACTAGGGTCCGATTTGGATTACAATTTGCCATATGTTCCCTGTCCAAAAGCTCCAAAGCATATTTCATCTGAGAGAGAAAGATGCCTTTGAAGTCACGAGTAAAACAAATCCCCAAAAAGTAATTAAGCGCCCCCAAATCAGTTATATCAAACTCCTTATGAAGAGATGAGATAATACATTGAAGTAAATCTGCAAATGATGTCGTCAATACAATATTATCAGTATAAATCAATAAATATGCAACTTCAGAACCACTGAAGTAAACAACTTCACATCCACAATAAGAGCAAAAAGATCTAATTTTATAATGGTCTCGCACACCAAATGCGGAAATACCCCACCCCTCCTATAGTTTCCCAAACTAACCGAACCAAAAACGAAAACCTAGTAAACAGAAAAATTTGAGACGCCCATAATGAAGACTATGGCCATGAAGTTAATATATTATAGGCATATCAGAATTAGAGTCATCCGCATAACCCTGCTTTTGGAGCATATAGTGGATCATATGTTCGTCATTTTTGATAAATGAGATTTTCAACCATTTTCCAAAAACAACTACTCTTGAACAATGTTCTTCGATTTTCATCCAATCTTTTGTTTATTAAGTAAAATTCCAGTTTACTTTTAATAATTAACTTTGCATCATAGTCCTATAATAACCAGCAAATGCACATAATCTTCTAAAAACACAAATCCAAAACCGTAAAAAACTTAAAAATCTGCAAATAATAAATAAATAATGGGAAAACATGAATACAAGAATGTGACTATTTAAACCCACATGAATATTACTTTTTAAACTCACAGAATACAAGAATGTGACTATTTATGAAACAAGATTAAGTAACAAATACAAACAAGTAAAACTACACGAGTGAAAACAAAACAAAACACTTAAACATACAACATTAAACAACAACAAATACTAAAAATACGAGTGAAGAATATAACATACCATAGCATATAACAACTTTTTATTAGACATTCGATTAAAACAACTTCACATGCAAACACAAAAAGCATATTGAATTGGATGTGTTAGGGTTTTGATAAGTTATGAATTGGCTATGTTAATGATTTTGGTATGTTATTGATATATGTAATTTGGGTTAAGCCATGGTTAAAATGTGGTTAAACTTCCTAGAATATTGTGCAATTATACACTCTTTTTTAAACCAATTACACAAAAACCAAGAAATAAAGTACATGTCGATCAAAAAATAAAAAAAGAGTTAAGTGCATTTTTGGTCCTTGTGGTTTGTAGCAGATTTCACTTTTGGTCCAAGATTAAAAAAAATTTCACTTTTGGTCCGAATTTCAAGTTTCGTTTCACTTTTGGTCCCTTCGGTCCATTTCCAACTGTGAAATTCGGACCAAAAGCAAAACTTTTTTGAATTTTGGACCAAAAGTGAAATCTGCTACAACCACAAGGACCAAAAATGTACTTAACTCTAAAAAAATAAGCTGTCAATCGCACAATTTAATGTAGTCAGTCAAGCAACAAAACCCAAAAATTTTGATTTTGTTGTTTTGCAGCGCGAAATGAATGGATGACTACGCCCAATATTTAATTGCAGCCGACTCGACTTAACAACCAGAAAGCCCACTAAGAAAAACAGTCGCAACCATGCGTTTCATATTTTTTAATCTCGTTGACCCTGATCTCTTGAAGGTTCGGTTGTTAAGAGGTTTGCTACTTCTATTATTTTTCAGATTCTTCGAGATGCAAGTAATAATTTCCTTCAATGTACTATTTCGATTGTATTTACTTTTTTTTCTTATGGGTTTAAGGTCCTCGACGTCGGTTACATTAGAAAATCAGCGATCGTTTACGGATGCTATAATGTATAGCACATGATGTGGATATTTATTTGTATTTTTTAAATATCTTTTTATATCATTGGAGTTTCAAAACTTTTCGATTGTATTGGGAGCCCCGAAGCGCTTTAGGGGTATGTTCTTATATCTGAATTCATGTTTTCAGCTTACCATTGATGCTGTAATTGTGGGAGTTCTGTGTACGTTGCATACACAATTTTTTGCCGCACAGATAAACAACAACACATCTACATAATTTATTCTTAACGGTAATACTTTATATTATCGGGCATTAGTGTATGGTGGTGCAGTTTTTCGTCTATTTCATGCGGTGTTTTTGTAAATTTAATTTATATAATTGTTATTTGGCTTTGATCATTGAGATGCATAAAAATGCCAATGTGGTTTCTTCCTGATGCGATATATGACCCTATGCATTAGTATTCTTGGTCTGATTATTAACACAATGTTTTCTTTCGTGTTTAGGCTATGCAATAAATGCCAGAAAAGCATGCTAATGTTAGAGTGGGATGATGAAAGAAATTGATGTAATGGTTATGTATGGTTCTTGGAGGAGGTTTTAGGTTACAAAGTGTGTCCAGATTGATAGGCCACTTCTATGAGGCTTTCATATACCGGTGCAAGTTGTGTAAGCCTAGAGCCAGTGGATTGAAAGGTATTGGACTTAGACAAGAAAGGTAAAAAAAATAATCCGAAAAGCCTTCTTAACAAGGACTAGGATGTCAAAAGTACGAGATGTAGATATGAGATTGCTTTAGATTTGGATCTTTTGCTCCCGTCAGATCTTAGAGCTTGCTAAGATGTGCACTTCCTAGAAAGAACCTACATATACGGCTACCTATCAAGGCTAGAAAACTTTGTTTACATTTGGTGCGTTTCTGGTCGAACAACCCATAGTTGACTGTTTTGCTTGCAAACGTCGGTTACTTCTAGACAGTGGTTGGTAGCTTTTGTGTTTTATGTTATTCATCCATGATATAGTCTTTTGTATTGAAATATAAACAAAATATAAAGTAATTATTTATAAGAATTTAAAAACTCACAAACATTGAGGGCGCTTGATATTATATATTTTTTTTGTACGCTGTTAATGGATTTATTTAACCATTGTAATAAGTCTCATATGTAATTATAGGGTCCGATTTGATAAAAAATATTTGTTTCATATTTTGTTGTTCGCGACTAGATTAAGTACATTTTTGGTCCTTGTGGTTTGGTGCGTTTTTCACTTTTGGTCCAAAATTCAAAAAAGGTTTGGTTTTGGTCCAAAAGACATAGTTTCGTTCCACTTTTAGTCCAAAAGACATAGTTTCGTTACACTTTTGGTCCAAAAGACATAGTTTCGTTCCACTTTTAGTCCAAAAATTTTAGTCCAAATTTACGGAATTAGACTAAAAGTGGAACGAAACTATGTTTTTGGACCAAAACCAAACTTTTTTTTGAATTTTGGACCAAAAGTGAAAACGCACCAAACCACAAGGACAAAAAATGTACTTAACTCTAACGCATAATGTTATAACAAACACACACATTCTAGAATGTCCCGCAGCAACGCGCGACCGTCTTTTTAATCGTTAACCCTATTCCTCTATTAGCAGTGGCGAAGCTTGACCGTCTCGATGGGGGGAGGGGGCGGAATTTTTCAAAAATATGATGTAACATTCTTATATAAAAATTCTACTTAACTAACGAGAAATAAAACTAGTAAACTTACATAAAGTACCAATTAACAACTATTTTCATGAAATCATGAAAGCTTTATACATTTATGTCTAGTGAAATTATTATAAACAAACTTATTTCAACTAGATCAAATACGGAGAGACCAGTCAAAAGTCAATTATTATAAACAAAATCAACTCTTTTACGTTGATTTTAATTAGAGGTGGCAA
>BQNB010105943.1:0-23495 GCA_026074375.1 Tanacetum coccineum | reverse complement strand
TGTGTTGCTGAAAAGACTGGAAGCTAATCAAAGTTGAAGTTTAAAAGGTTGTAAAGTGTTTGGATACATCCTCCTGGTGTTCAAGAAGCTCAAGATGAAGAAACATGAAGGTTGACAAGTAAACATCATGTTTAGGGGAGGATTGTTGGGTTTTAGAAGACTTTACAACTTACTGCTGCTGGTTCAACATTGGTGCTGCTAGTGAAGATTTAGTGCTGCTGAGAAAGATTGAAGAAAATAGACTAAGTCTTTAGTACTGTTAGTGTATAGTTAGTACTGCCAGTACATTGTTAGTACTGCTAGTATAGTTAGTGCTGTTAGTAGTAAGTTAGTGCTGCTAGCATATAATAGTTAGTGCTGTTAGGAGATATGCATGAGTTAAATTAGGAATAGATATGCATTATCTCCTCACGCATTTTGTAAGCCCATTAGGGTTTTCCTTAGTGTATAAAAGGAACCCTAGGCATAGTTAATAGATAGAGATCAATAGAGATCAATTAGCATTCATAGCTTGTAACCTAGTACGATTCAAGTTATAATACAAAGATCTTTTGTGTTTACTTAATACTGTTCTTCTTAGCATTGTTGATTAGTTTCAGCATAATCAATAGTGTTCCATCAGTGTTTCATTATTGTTGCTTTAGATTTATCTAAAGTAACAAACCCTTTGCAAGCTAAAGATTCAAGATCTATTCAGTAAGGGATCCAACAATAATTATCATGCTTTTCCAACGCAAGAACTCCAGCTTGGGTACCTAGCTCAGGCGGCCCCCACAAACAACATTTCTTCATCATCGAACCTTGGCTCCAACCTACTACCACTCTCTCTTTTGCTAATTAGTGGATTAAAGTATATGTCACATAACAATATGTATGTATGTATATATTTTCTTTTTGGCGATTCAGTAATTATCTAATTATTAGTTGCTATCTATACTCTGCGTTCCTGATTACAAGGTATTTTAAACAGGTCAAAGTGCCAGCTGCACTACAAGATATTGGTGGACATTGAGAAGACATATGATATCCTTTCTTCTTTTCCAACAATCTGTATTCTCTTTGGTGTGCTCATGGTATCAAGTTCATGGTTCAAACAGGCATGCCTACATTCTTTTGATCTGAACAAAGTCTGAATCTATATTCTTTTTCTCGATTATGTCCTTTCCTATCATTTTATTTTCTGATTAGTGGAAACCTAAACAAAATCACTGCAATGTTTTTATCAAATATTAGCTAACCATTTTCAAGTTTAAAGCCCACATCCAAACACCCCCTTTGTTTGTTCTCAAATTGATTGTTTGCAGTTCATTTGATCTTCTCTTTGTTTAATTTGTGATGACAAAAGATGCACTCGGGCCATAAGAGAGTTTGTTTTTATGTTTAGTTAAATTATGAGCATTTTGTTATTTATATCTTATTTGTCTTCGTATTACATACTTCTATGTATCAGTTTCTTTACTTATAAATGACTAATTTTATTTAATCTCTAATTTTTTATTCTGCAGAATTTGAAGACTGTTATTTGCGATAAAAGACAAAATTTTCATCATGAAATACAAAAAAGGAAGTATGGTTGAGGTGTTGACAACAGACGAGCCCCCTTACCACTCTTGGCGTTGTGCTCAGATCATTTCAGCGATGGCCACAACTACAGAGTCAGATATGTTGTGTGTCCTGGAATTACTAACGAATGGACAGTTGTACACGTGTCCCAGAAATACATTAGACTATGTCCTCTGTCAGTGGAAATATTGTAATGTAGGCATGCTGACGTGGTGGAAGTGTTTCACAATCTGTCATGGAAAATGGTAATCGTCTCCAAGGTTTTCGGTTGGGACTATTTTTTGATCAGATTGGTTGTATCTTTCTCAGAGTTTGAAGCTAGCAAGCCTGCACCACTAAGATTGGTTTTATCTTGATCTCCCTTCAATCCAAAGATTCTAATGGGGAGTCGTAGATCCAAAGAGGACGACGTTAATAGTCAAAGCCACGACCCTCGCACTATCTGTCAGCACTCTCTCGCGTAGTATGGAGTGTCATATATTCACTATGAATGCACACATAGTTCACATCACCGAGATGAGCATACTCGTGTGACCTTCATATTTAACCTTCTGAGAGAGTATCGACACTCTAGTCTGTTCATACTCTCAAGAGACTAGCTCTACGAGCTTCTATCAGTGATTGATAATCTTCGTTTGACTTCTCTCATAGAGACACTGATAACGTTCTTATTTCCTCATAGGAGTGCATGAGTTTTACGTAGAGTAGGTTGAGCTTATTTGAGCACACTGATCTAGAGCACACACACATTAGATAGATAGTAACGAGATCTGCATCTGAGCACTAGATGAGTGGTCACATTAGTCTAAGTCTGTCATGAGTCACAACTCACCGTTGACAAAATAGATCTAATTAGAGCGAGTAAACATATGCTATTTACTACTATAATCAAACAAGATACTACTATTTCTCTGTACACACATCTTGGTCGTTTTTTACTCCGAATGTCACTAAACACATATACATAATACAGTATGAGGATGGTAGCAGCACACGGTCTTGTCAGCATGGCTAGAGTGTCGGCAAGTGTGACACATATCTCAGGGGACACGAGAGCACGTCGAGGAGTAGATGATAGCTCTTGGGAAACGGGGATCTGAATCAGTTCAGTGAAGTGTCAAGGTTTGTTGTTAGTTTTATTTACTGGTTGATCAGGGCACAGAGGTGAGTCAACGTGATTGGTTACTTTTATGTATGGGGGGGGTTATAGAGAGAGTGAGAGGATGAGACGGGATTCGGTGGATAGATTATTGCACAGTGTTGTTTATTGTTTATTGTATGAGTTGTTATTAATTATAGGGGGGTGGTGGGGGGGTGAGTGGGGGGGAATAGATAGGATGTACTGTGTTGATCAGGGTATGATATGATTCTTAGTAGTTGTTATGTGTATGACTGATATTTGTGTGGGTTTTGACGATTTGTATGGTTGTTTTGTAGAGGATATGTGCGTGCTAGGTGTGGTGGATGGGTCTCACTTTTCATGATGGGACATGATGGGGTAGTCGGGTTATCTTGTTTTATTTTTGTAGTATGGGGGTAGTGGGGGTTGTTATGCATATCTTATGTGGTAATCTAAGTAATAGGTACACTGGTGGAGGGTGTGTCATGACTTAGTGATAGGGATACATGATTCTAGGAGAGAAGAATATTATAGTCATGTGTAGTGATGTGTGGTGGCACACTGTGTAGCACAACGGGTCACAGACATCACGGTTAGGGGATCTGAAGGGAGCAGTGTGCACTAGAGAGTATGGCATGATGTATGGATGAGCGTGGGGCACTATTGGAGTGGGTACATGGTGGATTTTTTGGGTTGTGACGACGAGGGAGAGACGCTCTGTGGAGAGAGAGCGAGAGGTTTCTGTGGGTACACGGTGGGGATGGCGTGGAGAGATGAGGACTGGGTTTGTGGGCGATGTAGAGATGTTGGTGCATAGTGCAGGGGGAGCAGTTGGTAGTAGGAGGTAACCGTAGTAGGACACACTGTATATGGGGGGGGGACACAGGTGGAGAGCATGAGTTGGAGAGGTTGTATGTGGTATTGTACACTATGATATTAGTATTGTGCGTTCTCACTATCTTTGATATATATGTTGTACAGTGGGGGGGGGAAAACTCTGTTCTAGTAGGGGCATTGTAATGGATCTCTCTTCTATGTGGAAGGAGGTGGGTGTATAGGGTCTAGACATTAGTCACACACATCTGGAATTAGGAGTATGGTGTTGGTGACATACATCTGTCTACAGTGCTACAGCAGCGACTGGTGTACTATAGGAGAGGAGACTATAGAGTAGAGACACAGAAGCACAGCGTATGTACACATGAGTAGTAGGCGACAGTCGACACAGTGTTGTTCTATGGGGGAATGGGTGACATGGTGTGACTAGAGTATAGGTAGATAGACAATTAGTATCTGTTAGTGGATGGGTCAGAGATAGGAGTACATGACGTGGTATGTAATGTTGGATGACGGTGAGGGTTCAGTTGTGCAGGCTAGTGTGATTGATATCACGTGTATCAGGAATCTGTGGGTGTGTGATAGTGAACAATGTCTATCTTATAGATTATTAGTTCACTTAGTTGGTTATGTGTGGGATACTTGATCACTGGTGATTGTGACAACAATTTTTTCTGACATAAGCATAGCTTGAGTGGGTTAGCGTGCACACGTAGTGGGAGGCACGGATCTGTATAAGAGTGTGTGGGTTATTATTATACAATACTGAGCGGCACATTATGCGAGGTGTGACTCTATTATTGGCTTGACTAGAGCGGAGCTTTCACTTTGGTGGCATATCTTGGGGCGCGGAGTAACCACATGTATTTGATTTGCTTCTGTCTTCATTACGTGATTGTGGTGCGTTGTGTGGGACATCACTATATCTATCTTGGATAGGGGTGCTAATATTGGGGATTGGGAAGGTGATTGTTGTTGGGGGAGTTTGTGATATTGGGAGATGAAGTTTTGTGGGGTGGAGGGTGGATGTTGTATGTGGTTTTCTTGGAGGTTTTTTTTGATGTTGGAAGGGGGTGATGGGTAGAAAAGGAATGGGAGGGTAAGTCTAGTGGGGACACAGATGAATTTGTAGTGATTAGGGGGAAGATTGGGTTGTTGTTTGTAGGTGAGGAAAGGTATTGATATTGTTAGATAGTGGTTAGTTGGGGTAAGGGTTTTGTTTGGTTGTGTATTTGGGGTTACAGGGTAGGGAGAGTTGTTGGGAAGAGGGGTTTTAAGTTTGTGCGATTGGAAGAGTTTTTGTGAGGTGTGTGTACTATGCGGGAAGGTTTTTTAGAAATTGATTTATTTTAGATATATTTAAAGGTGGGTAGATGACGGGAGTGGGAGTTCGTTATTTTGGTGTTTAATTTGTTTAGTTGAGAATTTTGTTATATTTATTTTTTGTATAATGTGGGGGAGTTTATTGAAGTAAAGTTTGTATATGTTGGTTGTGGTTAATATAGTTTAGTGTGGGTTGTTATATTACAGAATGATATTTTGGTGTTGTATTATGATTGTATGTGAAGTGGTTTTGTGTTGTGGTGGTAGTAGTGATTAGGAGTGGAAGGGTTGGTAAAATGTGAGGGTGAATAGTGGGTTTATGGGTGTGTCTATGTGATGTTGTAGTTTATGTTGTATTAGGTTTTAGTAACATGTGTTTAGGTGTTGGTTGGTGTTGATTATGTAGTTAGTTATGTTATAGTGTATAGGGTGTGGTGTTTTGTTTGGGGGGGTATTTTATGGTATATGAGGTGGTTAAGGGGGGATTTTAAATTTGATTTTTATTTTTGAATGGTTTATATTATTATGGTGTGTGGTTAAATTTATGTAAGGAATAAATAAGAGGGTTTTTACACCTAATAACGACAATGAAGATTATGGGGATAAGAAGTCTGTTAATGACCTTTTGAGAGGAGAAGCTCACGACGACGATGGAGAAATTCTAAACAATTACCAACCATCGAAAGAAAATGTAACGAGATCCGCAAGTTTCCGATAGTGTCGTTTAAGCATCTGTGGCCCCGAGTTCAGGGTGCTCATTTTATTGTGGGTCATATGGAGAAAGTCGGAAAGTTGGCCCAAAAACATGGGCTATAACATGTATGGGTGATAACAATCTGTCCGATATCATTGAATCTCAAGAGCGTCGATTGCTAGATTCGATGAACAACGCTTTTTGTCCCTTAAATCATACAAGGCCTCGCATCAAAGAGGCCGAAAAAGATTGTCAAGAGGAGTTATGTGTGAAGAATAGAGGTAGAATTTTCCTCAGCGATTCAAGCAAACAAAGATGGATAGCGAGATTGATCTTTTCAGTGTTCGTCGGTGTTGGGGTAATTCGACTTTTGAGCATCTTCATAGTAATTCGGTAGGCAATTCAGGTGGAATCTTATGTGTTTGGAATCCCAACATTTTTTGTAAAAAAAGCTTCACTATTTCGGATTTTTTTATCATTATTAGGGGATGGTCTTGGTTACTGAACGGTATTGAACCATCTCAGATGTAAAGCGGTCTAATGCTCCTCATGATCCTACGGATAAACGTCATAGCTTTGGGACTACTTGGCACGCATGTTATTATCATGCAAGGAGAAAGGTTGTGATTTGGGGGACTTCAATGAGGGTTTGAGTCAAGATCAGACAAGGTTTGGTACTAATTTAATGTCGGGCGAATTTTTTAATTCTTTTATTAATTCCACGGTCTTGAAGAAAAGTTCCACGTACACTTTGGAGGTAGTGCATTCACTTGTGTCCAAAAGTCTGCGACCTCAAAATGAACAAGTTGATGATTCTTCTTGTAATCTAATCTAATTTGCTAACATATTTTCCTCACATTAGCCTGGCAAATCTAACTTTGGACAGATTCTTACTCCGATCACATACTCTATTCTTCTTCGAGAGTCGGCCATAGATTATGGCCCGGTACCCTTCGATTCGTCACCCATTGGATTCAACTCGGACGGGCTTTAATAGAGATTTTCTCACGTTCAACTTGGAATTATGCCACTATCTGTTGACTCTAAAGGAATTCGTAACTTGGGCGGAGTAAAAACTTAATTCCTTAAAAAGCTCACATCAAGATTTGGATTAAAGATAACAAAAGGGAAACTTTCTACTATTAGCAAATACTTAAAGAAGGATTGAACCAGTTAGATGCGGGTATTGACAGAAGTTACAAGTACTGCAGGTAGAAGGCGGAAAAATAATGGTAGGTTAGGCCAGCTCTTCGTAACATTTATCTATTCATTCACTGGATTTTGGCTCAAAAGGCCAAGATCAAGATGTCAATCGAAGGCGATGAAAACTCAAATTTTTTCCACTAGGGAATTTGAATAAAAAACGTAATCAAATGAACATTCAGGGGTATTAACGTTATTGATGGCGTTTGGAAGGAGCAGCCTAATGATGTCAAACAAGAATTTCTTTCTCATTTTCAGGATAGATTCGCTAAACCTTCGGAGAGGCGTGCTAATATTGATATGAGATTTCCGAAAACTATTTCTGAAGATCAAAGTCAGGACCTCGAGCGAGAAGTTTCTAAACAGGAGATTAAAACGGCTGTTTGGGGCTGTGGCACAGACAAATCCCCGGGCCCTGACGGGTTTTCTTTTGGCTTTTATCGGCATTTTTGGCCTGTTATTGAGCACGATGTTTATATGGCTGTAAATCATTTCTTCATTCATGGAGAAATTCCTCCTGGTTGTAACTCATCATTTATAGCTTTGATCCCAAAAGTCCCGGACGCTAACTTGGTCAAGGACTTTAGACCTATTAGCCTCATTGGAAGTATCTACAAGATCATTGCCAAGATTTTGTCTAACAGGCTTGTTAATGTTTTGGGGGACATTGTTAATGAAGTGCAATCTGCATTTATCGCCGAAAGACAAATGTTAGACGGTCCGTTTATTCTTAATGAGATTCTCCAGTGGTGTACCAAAAAGAAGAAGAAAACTCTAATTTTTAAGGTCGATTTTGAAAAGGCCTTCGATTCGATTAGATGGGATTTTTTAGATGATGTTCTTAAAGAGTTCGGTTTCAGGTGTAAATGGCGTAACTGGATTCAAAGTTGCCTAACTTCTTCTAAGGGTTCTATTCTTGTCAATGGATGTCCTACGAATGAGTTCCAATTCTATAAAGGGTTGAAACAAGGCGATCCTTTATCCCCCTTCCTCTTTATCCTCGTGATGGAGAGCCTTCATTTATCTTTTCAAAGGATCGTAAACGCGGGGATGTTTAAAGGTATTGTGTTAGATCAATCTTTATGTCTTTCGCATATGTTCTATGCGGATGATGCTATTTTCTTAGGGGAGTGGAGTGACGGTAATATCTCCACTTTGATTCACGTTTTGAAATGCTTTTTTCATGCTTCGGGCCTTAAGATTAACTTGAACAAAAGTAAGATAATGGGGATTAATGTGGAAAGTGCTCAGGTCATCCAAGCGGCTGCAAAGTTAGGATGTCTCGTTCTTAAGTGTCCTTTCTACTATCTTGGGACTAGAGTGGGAGGTTCTATGACACGTGTTCAAGCATGGCAAGAGATAGTTGAAAAAGTGAAGTCTCGGCTTTCCAAATGGAAATCCAAAACTTTATCTATTGGTGGTCGTTTAACTTTGTTGAAATCGGTTTTAGGATCTATTCCAGTCTTTCACATGTCTATTTTCAAAGTTCCTTCAAAGGTGCTTCATATCTTGGAGTCTATTAGAAGTCATTTTTTTAATGGCCATGATCCGGGTAGTAAAAAGGCTTCTTGGGTTAAATGGAACAATGTTTTGACAGACAAAAAATGAGGCGGGCTAGGTGTGTCTAGCTTATTTGCGTTAAATAGAGGCTTGATGATTAAGTGGGTTTGGAAGTTTCTCTTGCAAAAAGACTCTCTTTGGACTAAAGTTATTGTGGCTATTCACGGTGTGGGTGGTAAAATTCATTCGGAATGGACTTCTACTGGCAAATCATGTTGGCTTTCGATTTTGAGTGAAGTTCGATCTCTCCAAAGAAAAGGTATGTACGTTTTTGATTATCTGACTCATAAGATGGGAAACGGGGAGTCCACCAAATTCTGGTTGGATCATTGGCATACTAGGGGCATTTTTAAAGACATTTTTCCCAGATTATACGCGCTTGAATCCTCAAAGGATGTTACTGTTAGTTCCAAGATAGGCGACACGAGTTTGGTCCGCTCCTTCCGTCGAATTCCTAGAGGGGGTATCGAGCAAAATCAATTCGACAGCTTGGTAGAATTGGTTCGTTCTGTCACTATCGTGCCTTCGGCTGACAGATGGAATTGGAATCTGGAGAGTACGGGTATATTTTCGGTGGCCTCTGCTCGTAGACGTATCGATGAGATATGCCTTCCGAATATTGGAGAAGAAACTAGATGGGTAAAGTGTGTCCCGATAAAAATCAACGTTCTTGCCTGGAAAATCAAGACCGATGCTTTACCTACCCGGTTTAACATTTCTCGTAGAGGTATTGACATTCAGGATATGTCGTGTCCCATTTGTGATAATGCTATTGAATCGACGGACCATTTGTTCTTTAGGTGTGGATTGGTTCGGGACATTGCTAATAAGGTTTTGAGCTGGTGGAATTTGGATCACGCAAACTTGAACTCATATGCAGAATGGAAGTCTTGGCTTGTTTCAATTCGTATGGATTCCAAACTCAAAAAGATGTTCGAAGGAGTTTGGTATTCCATTTGGTGGTATGTTTGGATCTATCGAAACAAGCTCCTATTTGACGAGAGAAAACCTTCGAAGTCGATGCTTATTGATAATGTCATTGCTAGTTCTTTTTATTGGTGTAAGTATAGATCTAAAGCCTCGTTTGGATGGAACGAATGACTCAAAAACCCCTATATTATTGTTTTGTAATCTAGCTCCTTGCTAGTTTTTATTTCTAATAATATCGCCGTTCCAAAAAAAAATAAAACAAAAATATATGTATAAATTATGAATATTTCATATATCGTGCCTAAAAACAATTTACTAACAAATATAACATGTAAAAATAAAATTACGTCGCAAATATATACAATTAACTTACATTATTTGCAAAAAAAAAATATGAAAATTTCAAAACCCGGCCGGGTCTAGAGAATCGGGCTGACCCGGGTCACCTCAAACGCGACGGGTTTAACCGGGTTTTGAAAATATAAAACCCGGTTCAGTTTGACTCGTTTTTTCGACCGAAACTGATTCAACCGGCCGGGTCGAATCGGGTTTCAAAACATTGGTTTGGCCAAATTGCACGTTTCGTCCGTATGGTTCGGAAATTGCAAGCAACGTTCTTGTGGGGAAATTTTGAGTTCATTTTCGTCATTGGTCAAATTGAAATGACTGGTTTTTTCACTAATCACTAACACGAAGGGTATTTCAATCATTTCAGTTTGACGAAAATGAACTCAAAGTTTTCTCACAAGAACCTTGCTTGCAATTTCCGAATCATACGGACAAAACGTGCAATTTAAAAACGATTTTTGCAATTTACTCTATTCATTATTTATGGATATCTTGAAACTTGAAAGTAATCGATACCTTGAGGAATATTCGTGTTTCTTGGCAGTCTAGTTTCTCAAAAAGGAAAGCGGCAGGTAAGAATGGAACACAATCCTCCCGTCTAGAAATCTCGTGGATTATTCGGCTACATATGTGTTCAGAGAAACCATCGGTTACCAAAAAAAATTGCAAAATCATCTAGCACATAAAATAGTAGGAGGTAATGACGTTGTTCTAATAGTGATTTTGACTTTGCCAAATCACTTACTGCACCCGTTTTCATGTCTTGGGCAAATTTTGCATCTCCTTTGAAATCAACTTCGCTTTGTAGACTTCTCAACACCAAGATATTACCAAGCTTTTGATACAACGTAAGTTCCAGATCAACACACTGGACGTTAATTTTACTCATACTCTTGTCTTCCTGAAACCTGTTATCGAACAAGTGTGGATAGTTGGAACCTTTTCTTGAAATCTTAGCCAAATCAGACGAGGTCACGTTTAGAGACAAGCAATTTGGGTTTGGCTTGTTTTATATAAACACGCAATGTCTAGTCCCAGTCTAGAAATGGAGGCTTTGTATCTGAAATAAAATAAGCAAAAATTCAGCATGTGTCTCTTAAACCACAAATACCAAAAAACGGAAAATTACCAATTTGACCCGTGTGATATGGTACCTATTAAAAAAATATTACCCATTTTCAAAAGTTTATATCAAAATGAACCTATATTTAGCATATCACCTAAAATGGGTCAAGTTTGTAGTTTCTCTAAAAATTTCTAAAATGTTATGATTCATACACTAAACTAGAAGAATAACCCTCCATTCTTCGTCATCGTCTCAATAAGATTGCTTTTAATTAAATCGGTCACTTTTTGGTACAGTAATGTATCGCTGTCACCTCTGGGCACCTCCGGAATTTCAACGCTTGTTGGATCCCCCCGCCCCATAATTATCTTACAATACCGGTGAGGATGGCTGTTTTTTCTCTTCGAACCTGTGATGATGAGTGTGATGTGGATATCCCACGCAAATCACAAAAGTATTTTATACATGATTAGTGCTCCATAAAGTTTTGTGCGTGATCTATATCACGTACAGTCTTTTTTTACTTGTGTTTTTTTCTCGCCTTCTGGATGGAGAGCCTCTTTCATGCTTAGCTAGATAAAGTGACTGAGCTCTTGGCATTCGCAACACTGTGTTCACTTCTTCCACTGTGATTGTTTGACCTTGAAGCTCTGTGTCTAGACATGGATATATTTTCTGGTGCAATCAGGGGCAGGGATTGAGCCATGCGAAAATCTCTATTAGTGTTTGCAGGTTCACGCAAAAACAGTGCAGCAATAAACCAACTACTAGTTTACAGAGATGCTATTTCGACCCGCATATTTATACTTATGAGTGGTAAATAAATAGATACGTAACTTGGAGAAAAAGAAAAAACGGGATCAGTGCATAATAACCTACCTATTGAAAATTCTATTTTGAAACTCATTTGTACTCATATATGTTAACATAATCGCATAAATGATGGGAGTAGTACAAAAAAAATTTATATAATTTTTTTAATCACTATCATCACTATATCTCCTAGAGACCACCCTACCTTCACACCTATCATATTCTGTTGAATCACGCCTAGAACTCCGATGATCACCACTTCTGGAACTTCTGGTTGAAGGAGTAACACGCTGCAACATCCGAGTACAAAATCAGTATTAGGTATGGGTGCATATCTGATAACATTCATACGCAAAATACAACCTTGATTCCATGTTGCAGATACAAAAGTGTGGTCATGTTAACAAGATCAAAAACATTATCTCAAACAGCCATGTTACTTCAGAAAGTGAGGTAGAAGCATATCTAGCAGATCGTTCTTCAGTGGTTTGACAATCTGCAACATTGAAAAACATCACAATTAGATCGAACTGTACAGATTACATTGCATTCAAATGTTTCCTTGAAGTAACTAAAACCATTACTATATAGTAAATAACGATTACCTATTGTAACTAACGATTACCTGAATCAAACGTTTTGCTTCCAATTGAATCACGGTACATTCTGCTTTTATTTTGTCCACCGTTGGATACACCACTTCCAACGTCATCTTGATCGGCGAGTGAGGATTTTTCCACATCTTCGTCTATAGATGTCGTCATAGAGGAAACTTTTGGTCTAGGAACTTTAAATGATCCTTCAACTCGTTTTGCACTTAAAATGATCAGTGAGGTAGAAGCATATCTAGCTGATCTGGCTATTCCAGCCAAGACCCGGCCATATTCGGCCAAAACCCGGCCATAACCAGCCCATACCCGGTCATATCCGGCCATACCCGGCCAGACCCGGCCATAACCGACCAGACCCGGCCATAAACCCTGAACCCGGACAAGACCCGGCCATAACCGGTCAAAACATGCCAGAACCGGCCAAGACCCGGTCATAACAGGCGAAGACCCGGCCAGACCCAGTCATAACCAGCTAGACCAGTCCATAACCGGCCAAGACCCGGCCATAACCGGGCAGACCCGGCCATATCCCATCCATATCCGGCCATATCCGGTCATAACCGGCTAACCCCGCCATAACAGGCCAAGACCCGGCCAGGCCCGGTCAGATCCGGCTATATCCTGCGGACCTCGGCCAGACCCCGACAAGACCGGCCATAACCGGCCTGACCCGGCCATATCCGGTTATCCGGACAGACCCGGCTATATCCGGTAAGACCCGTTAACAATGATTGAAAACTCTATTACTCCATAATTCACATACCGATACGCACCATTAACAATTAGGAAACTTACTATGGATAAAAGATTAACTGAATCGAAGAAAAACGCAAAAAGTTAACCGTGTTTTTGATTTCTATTATGGTGCAAGAACATAACAAATCGAAACGCTGGCTAACTAACCGTCCACTAACACCCCTATCCAAAGTAACTTTACTTTGTAAATCACCGCTCATTATACACACAGGCCAGTTATGGCCGGTCTTTTTGGGGTATGGCCGGGTCCTCCGGATATAGCCGAATCTGACCGGGCCTGGCCGGGTCTTGGCCTGTTATGGCGGGGTTAGCCGGTTATGACCGGATATGGCTGGATATGGATGGGATATGGCCGGGTCTTGGCCGGTTATGGACTGGTCTAGCTGGTTATGACTGGGTCTGGCCGGGTCTTCGCCTGTTATGACCGGGTCTTGTCCGGGTCTTGGCCGGTTCTGGCAGGTTTTGACCGGTTATGGCCAGGTCTTGGTCGGGTTCAGGGTTTATGGCCGGGTCTGGTTGGTTATGGTCGGGTCTAGCCGGGTATGGCCGGATATGGCCAGGTATGGGCCGGTTATGGCCGGGTCTTGGCCGAATATGGTTGAAAGCTTACAGGCCATGCATTGCAAAATAACATGAAGAGTGTTATATCCCTAACTGGTGTTTGGAATTGTTGATTGTGGCCTATGCACTTATTCCTTGCATGCCAATTCGCCTCTAAGAAGGTATTGGTGTTAACCATGATTTCTGTTGTCAGAAAGGGGTGTTTGGGAATAGGTTTTGTATTGGGTGAAACTGGGTTAAATATGGTAAAAACGCACAGAAATACAAACACAAGGTATATAAACGAATTATTATTGATTGGATATTTAGTCATACAATTTGAAACCTATATATATACTAAATGAGCAGGTGTGACTGAAACATTGTGATGGTTCCTTTTGCTAATCAGTCACAACCCTTTATACATAACTGCTATTCCTAACTAACTTTTAACTGTCAATTATGCCTGTTGGCCTTTAGCCCAGGCTTCCTAAAATATGCAGGCCTTATTATGCCCCCCCTCCCATTTCTCTTACATGTTTGGGACTGTTGTAAACATTATATACGATATTTATAATTGCTCCCTATACTATAAGTCTGTGAATAATTAAACATAAGACAGCAGGATCTTGTGATCTTAATTTCCAACAGTCTGCCCCTTAAGATCATAAGGGCTTGATGTCTTTTACTTCGTGTCCTTCAAATGATGATGTAATCATCACTTGTGCCGTTGAATGAATCTTCTTTGTCCGAGATCCTTGAAGTGGATGGTCCCTTGTATGTTGTGTACTTGTCTTGATCTTTTCCATAGTATGCAGATTGTTGTTCCTTGCAGAATGTTTCTTCTTCCAACTTGATTCCAAAATGCTCTAGTTTTTCCTTCCCTTTCTGAACATCAATTGGTGCATAAGTCTTACCAATATTCCATTGGTAGGACACAAGACTTTCTGAGTCTTCTTCTACATTTGTAGGAACTTCTGGTGCCCTGGCTGTCTTATAATAAGAGGTGAAAACATCTAAGTAAGTCATGTAGCATTTCTTGATTTCTTCTCCATCATTCCTTGTTAATCCAAGTATCTATGCAATAGCACCAAATTCTTGGCCAAAATGCACACTAAGATAGCCTCCCATACAATCTATCAGTTTATATAAATAAAAAAGGTGTATTGGGACTCCATGTACGATTGGTGGAATTATTACAGGGAGTTGTCTCTTCAAGTAATGGTTATAAAACCATTTGAGGGACTTTGTCAATCTTTCCTATATATTGTCCAAACATTGCTTATTATATCATCTTTCCTTGATTTAGATTCAAGAATGCCTACAAAACTCATGAAAGGTTATGCACCTTCTGATAAGTTTATGTTCCTTCTTAAAAAATGACCATCTTCCGCTTTAATTCTAATTCTGTATTTTCATCCATTCTTTCAAAAAGTATTCATTCCAGATATTGGTTTTGTTTTTTTTAGCCTCCTGTTGATTCCTAAACATGTATTCTAGTCAATATCTTTCTTCTTCTTAACAGTGAAGGAACTTTCAAAACCTTGTTGTTTCAACAATTTAATTGAAGTATATTGAGGGGTAATTTCAGGAGCAAAATTACACTCCTGGTTTATTAGCTAAGGCTCTTGACAACTAATTCTTGGAATTATTACCTCACCCTCTTCCGATCGGTGAATAAGATACTTTTTCTGTCTATTCTATTTCTTTTAATCTAGGATAATTCTCCTTAATATTGCAATAAGGTCTTTTTAAATTAGAAACATTGTTGCTTATTTGTTGTATTGCTGGATTACTGATATACATCCCTTGTGCATGATCCGGTGCCTTTATTGGTTTCCTTCTGTCTTGATGCGTTTGGTGTCTGGGTAGGTGTGGCGGACTTTGGTTTGTGCTGCACGTTTGGTTGGCCTTCTATCTGCTTGAGGCCACGTGTGGCGGGGCATGGTTCGTTTCTGTGACACATGGGGTGTGCCTGGTCATTTTTGCGGGGTATGGCGTGGTGGTTTGCAAGGTCCGGCTGGCAGGCTGGTGGGGAGGGGGGCTGTGGACGGACTCGGCTGAAGGGTGATGGTGTGGGCAGATGGTGGGGGGATAATGCGGGCATGCTGGGGAGCGGATGGTGGTTTATGGGGGGGGGGGTGGGTAGGTGAGGGGGGTGGGGGTTGAGGGCGTTTTAGGCAATGGGAGGGATTTTTTTTGGAAAAAGTCTAGAAGGTGCAACGGCCCGGAGGCAAAGGCCACGAAGCACAACAAGGTAGCAAAGGTAAACAACAGGAAAAGGCAACCACAAGTAGGGAGGCACACATGACAAGGAAGTCAAAAGGTGAGAAAAGCGGAAATAGTTAAAACCCGGGAAAGCGGCTACAAAAAAGCAAAAGGAAAAAGCTCGTAACGGGAGTAAGGCACAATAAGCGGAAAAACAAGTTGCAAGTTAAACCAAGAACCACAAGCTAAAACAAGCTTGCAACCCAACAAAAAAAGGAAAACCGTCTAAGACTGGACAGAAGACAGTTAGGACACGCACCCGACAAAACAAACCCCACACAGGCGCACACCGGGGAGGGGATGGGGCTTAGCAACTCCAACGAGTATCCACCCGGAAAAAGACGGAGACACGGCACGGAAAAAACAACAAGTTCAAAAGTTCAAACAACGGAGGGCACAAACCACACAACAGAGAACAAAAAGCCACGCCATGCCAACACACCCAGGGTAGCACACACACCCAGTGCACCCTTACCGGCACCCCACTCCGCCCCCCAACCCACACCGCCACGTACGATGCTCGTTCCCCTACCCCCATCCGCACCACCCCCCTTCTCCCTCCCCCCCCCCCTCTCCCACGCCCTTAGAACTCTCCCCCCTCCCTTGCTTGTCCCCCCCCCCTATTCCTCGGCTACCTTTATCCCTTCCTCTTTCCCCCTCTACTCTAACCCTCCCTTATGCTCTCCCTTCCTAATACTACATTTACCCTTTTTACCTCCCCCCTATTTTTTTTCCCTCCCCCTTTCCCCCCTCGCCCTTCTAAGCATGTCTTTGCAATCTCTTGTGATTTGTCTCATGCATCTGCCTATCTTTTCTTCCTTTTCCCTTCTTAACTGTCTCTGAATAAACTCCTGTTGTAATCTTTTTCTTAGTAGCTTCCCAGATTTGCTCTGATACCACTGTTGATTGTGGCCTATGCACTTATTCCTTGCATGCCAATTCGCCTCTAAGAAGGTATTGGTGTTAACCATGATTTCTGTTGTCAGAAAGGGGTGTTTGGGAATAGGTTTTGTGGTGGGTGAAACTGGGTTAAATATGGTAAAAACGCACAGAAATACAAACACAAAGTATATAAACGAATTATTATTGATTGGATATTTAGTCATACAATTCGAAACATATATATATATATACTAAATGAACAGGTGTGACTGAAACATTGTGATGGTTCCTTTTGCCAATCAGTCACAACCCTTTATACATAACTGCTATTCCTAACTAACTTTTAACTGTCAATTATGCCTGTTAGCCTTTGGCCCATGCTTCCTAAAATATGCAGGCCTTATATGTACATGTTTGGGCCTGTAAACATTATATACGAATTATAATGATCCTATACTATAAGTCTGTGAATAATTAAACATAAGACAACAGGATCTTGTGATCTTAATTTCCAACACGAATAAAGGTTTAAACAGATGGCTTTTCTATCTTCTGATACAGTGTGTTTGGGATAGGAATCATAATTTGGATGGTTATAGGGCATGCTGAGCGGAAAATGTCATGAAACTGTCTGCTATAATAATCTGCCTCGAGTGAGTACCTGATTAGATTGGAAATCACTTTCTTGAGTCTAGTTATGTTTACGTAGTCATTAGATAGTAGATACCATAAGGATAGTTTCCTGACATAGAATGCTTCTCTGCTGCTATGATCGGATAAAAATAATGGAAAGATGCCAGATTTCAAATTGTCATGAAGGAAATCTGCTGGTTTGAAGATTGTTATATGTGGTATTAATGGTTACGCAGATGGCTATGTATCTTGATAGTGGTATTAAGTGTTGATGTTGTGATGAATAAGTGTTGGTCCAGATAGATATATTTTGGATGGTACAGGGGCTCGGATCTGAGGACAAAGAAAATCCATCTGTTAGGTGATGTTTTAGCTGGTTCCAAAAACATTCAGTATAGCAACTAACTAACACTAATACAGATGGCTATTTCGACCCGTTTTACTTATGAGTGGTAAATAAATAGTTTTAATGATATTAGATATATTGAACTTATTAATGTAGAGTACCAAAAAAACTTATATAATTTTCTTCGTTTATTTTACAGAGCTGCAACAAGCCCCTTGGAGCTGTTTTTCTGGCTACATCGACCCGTATAAAATGGTTCAGGTTAAGTTAAAAATATACAAACTCCTAAAAAAAGAATACTCGGGTTTTTGGGCATTACACACTTCCACATAATTAATGGTTGCAAACAAAAAGCATAACTGCAACAATTTATCTCGCACAAAATATATTGGGAGGTACTGACGTTGTTCAGATAGTGATTTTGACATTGCAAAATCGCTTACTGCTTTGGTTAGTCAACTTGCCATACACTACTTAAAACCCTTATTGCTTCCAATCAAAAGAGGACTCAGAATAATCACGTTAAGAAATTGAACAATATGATTAAGACAATATTGTATTATTGTGGCAAGTAAAACTTCCATAGAAATTCAACACCACATATTGGTTTGAGGGAAATTTGACCCGTGTGATATGGGACCTATTAAAGAATGTACCCATTTTTAAAATTTTATATCAAAAATCGGTCAAGTTTGTAATTTCTCTAAAAATTGCTAGAATGTTATGATTCATACACTAAACTAGAAGAATAACTCTCCGTTCTTCGTCATCGTAATATTGCTTTAATTAATGGTCACGTGTTGATCCGTGTGAAATAAAAAATGGGTCCAGTTTGTAATTTCTCCTTAAATTACAATTTGCACCGTTGGAAAAAATTCATGTGGACACTATGGCAGCTCGGATTTCAGTTGTTGTTGATCCCCCCATTGTAGTATTCTGCAATACGCTGAGATGCTTTTCTTCTCTCGACATGTGATGATGAATTGATGTTGATCCACAAATCAGAAAAGTATATAACTATGATTGATCCAAAACGTTTTGTGCACATTACACGTACCAGTGTTTTTTGTCACTTGTGGTTTTTCCTTATGAATGGAAGCCTCTTCACTGCCTAAATAAAATAATGAGCTGTTGGCATCGAACACTGTGTCACCTTCTTCCACAGCAGATGTTGACCTTGAAGCTCTAACTGGTCCAGATGGATATATTTTGGGTGGCAAATGGGTGTGATTGAGCCAGCGAAAATCATCTCTTAGTGTTAGCAGGTTCCAAAAACAGTCAGTACAGCATCTAACCAACACTAGTACAGATGGCTATTTCGACCCATTTTACTTATGATTGGTAAATAAAAGGGTTAATGGCATATAATAGCAACGTACTTTTCAATTTGAGCTGTTGTCAGATACGAACTTTAAAAAGTATTACAATACCCATCAAACTTTCAATTGGTGCTATTATCCATACTTTTGATGAGTGTATGTTATAAATGGTGTTCACGTGTAGTCTTTCAGGTAGTCACGTCATTGCCACGTCATCAAATAGTTTGGATAATTGCCAACAAATTTTTGGATGTTTGGATGGGTATTGTGATTCTTTTTAAATGTTCGTAGTCTGATAACGGCTACCAAATTGGAAGTACGTTGCTATTACATGCCATTAACCTAAATAAAACTAGTAAGATGAAGAAAAAAACGGGCCCAGTGCCCCAGTACATCTAACCTCCACAAATCAAATTCATTGGATAACATTTGTACGCATAATTAACATACGACTAATTGTGGAAAGTACCAAAAAAAAAAATATCTATTTAAATTTGTTTTTCTTTTTTTACAGGAGTTGCCCCCCATTGGAGCTGTTTTTTTTGTTACAATTCGACACATATTTAAATGGTTTCAGGTTAAGTTATGTTTAAATAATAATAAAATTCATAAAGAAACGATATACTTCGGGCTTTTTGGGCGTAACCACACTTCCACGATGATCTAATTGGCTGCAGTCGGTCGCGAAAAGCATACCTTGCAAACAATTTCATTCTCCCACAGAGAAACATTGGGAGCGGTTATCTCACGTTCTGATAATAATGAAAAGGGGGAAAAGTTCAAATAGACCATTCTTTTTTTACCGAGAGTTTCTTTTATAAATTTCAGGGTTTAGTCCCCTAAACATTTGTATTCTTGGTTTGGTTATTCAAACAAACAATCCTTGCACAAGAATATTTTTCAATTTGGGGGCAAAATGAAAACTTTTAACCTTTTTAGTATAAAATTGAATCATACACTCTAGAAGAAACCTTTATTACTTCCAATCATAAGAGGAGGAATTAGTCACAGGAAGACATCAGGGAATAGCTCAAGTTAAGGAAATTCAAAACAATATGATTAAAGACAATTTTGTTGGACATGGAAAACTTCAGTAGATATTTTCAAAACACCACATAATCATAAACCATATGAGGGAAATTAAACTACACATAATCATAAACGAGTTTCACTCATATGATGTGTCACTAAACTACTCTTACTTCTCTTACACTTATGAAACTGGAAAATTAAACCATACTTAAACACGCTTGACAACGTAACGTTTATTTATCCACTAAATGCACCGCTCCTTGATCGCTGTAGTTACTATCTTAAACTTCAGAAATGCAAGCTTCTATTTAGACCTAGGGAAGAGAGTTCAAAAATTAAGACAAGAAATAAAACCATTTTAGTTGTATGATTTATTGACTAACTCATGTAAAATCAATTCTACAAAAAAGGGAGAGGAGGAGAACAAAGTTACCTCATTATATAGTTTGATGGCACATCGAGAGAAGAATAGCTGCAATTTCGAGTGACAAACGATTTTCTATTTTCATTCGCGTGTGGTGGGGTATACCAGAGGAGCATGTACTCCAATCTTAATAGTTGCAAATCTAACATTGCTTCCATCTTTCGTTTGCATTCGCTTCCCAGGACTTGGCAACACAATTTTTGGCTATCATTATCAATTTACATTGATTACAGATATGGGTTTAATGCCTGTGGGTAAGCAAGCTTGTCGTTTTTATTGAAGGCTTTAATGCACCTTCATTAGAACATGTCGTTTCGTCGGATTTTTATCGTTCCGGTCATAAAACTCTAGTGTATAAAAGTCCAAAACTGTAGATGTTCCCCCACCTATACTTGTCATCTGGTTCCCGATTCCTACTCTCACAAATTAGATAACAATTAATTAAACTTAACAAATGGTATCCAGTTTTAAATAATATATTAGTTGCATGGAATATAAAATTAAAGAGAATTACCCTGGAGGTGCCATAACCAATTGTTCCTTTTACCCGGTTGGTTGTTAGTTGAGCGTTTGAGCTGTTTTGGTGTTTAAGTCTGTTGTACCATGTAGGCGAGCTAAACCAAAAGGTCTCCATCAGGAGCCCACACTATACAGCCATCAAGTTGAATCGTACTTGGCTTCATGCGTCACCGTGAACAATCTTTGTTTGGCAATGATTGTGAAGATAATCAAGCGCGGTTGCAACATCTCTGAGAATATTTACTCTTTGAAGAAGGTTGAGTTTAGATGTATTTGCACTCGAATGAAGCCAATCGTGCACACTTACATTCAACCATTAAATTCGTACAATCAAAGCTTTAAAATCATTGGTGCCTAGGGACATCAGTACGTGATCATTGAAGTTATTATCGGAAACAAAATTACGGTTGTCGAATATTCCGCCATGCTTCACATTTGCTACATAAACTTTTGTGAGCACCTCGATTTAGAAGATGCAAAACTTTGATGGCAACAAATCTATCATCATTAGCATCAAGGATTCCTTTATAAACAGAGCTGAAACCACCCTCCCCAATTAAATTCTCTGCAGAGAAGCCATCAGTAGCCTTGAGAAGTTCATTGTATGAAACTTTCAAGAACCTTTCATTACCCTACAGATTGTGATGGTTGACATGATGCGGTTTCTTATTACAAAAAATGATACAACAAAATACATAATAATGATGTCAACGCCGGTACAATCACAATGGCAAATAATGAAGATTGGAAACTTTTTTTCTTACTACTCTTTTCCTTGCTTTTGGGGATAACACAAGTGTAAACCATAACCACCACATAAGCCTATTGTTCCCCAAATTAAACCGAAAATGCACTTGCATTGCAAACACTCTACAACTGGTACCTTCACCCTCCAAATTCATTAAAAGATAGGTTTAAAAAACTCTATGGAAAAGTTTTATCAAAGATTGGGGAATTTTGCCTGATAAAGGTTTTTGTGACATGTCGAAGTACCTCTAGTCCTCTCAAGGAACTGATTGATGATCGGTATTTGCTTGAAATTGAGTTCCCTCTGTAGGTTTAACATTGTAGCTAAACAATCTCCAAGGTACTGTAAGGTACCTGATAAATTATTGTTAAGATAAATCGAGAATGTTCAACATCTTGAGGTCTTTAATATCCGAAGGAATTGAACCAGACAAGCTGTTTTGAGACAGATCTAAACCAATACTTAGTGATGGAAGTTGAATAATTTGTTTGGGTATTTTTCCACTAAGTCTATTGTCTGCAAGGCTGAAAACAGTAAGTTTTGTACAATTCCCAATGCTCGATGGAATATGGCCTTCTAATTTGTTGGAATATAAATACAGTTTAGTCAACAATGATAAGTTCCCAATGGCATCAGGGATAGGCCCTGAAAATTGATTGCCATCTAGACCAAGAATTTGTAGGTTTTGAAGTTTACCAATGGTACTTGGTATTTTTCCATTGAATCGATTTAGTCCAAAATATAAAGCGGTCAAGCCAACTAGACTACCTATACTTGAAGGGAGGGTTCCAAATAATTGATTGTGTGCTAAATTTAGAAAGGTGAGTTGATCAGAAAGATTACTTATTGATATCGGAAAGCACTACCTTACTATAAAATGACAATAGGGAAAGTTCCAAAGTCTTAATCTGGTTTGCAGTTTTTCATAACGTATCCATTATACCTTCACATATCACTCACTTCATCACGTACATGAAAATTGTTACTATCTATGTGAATATCAGTAATACCTCTTAGTTTTGAAAAATCAATTGTCAACTTCCCACTAAAATTGTTGTCACTCATTTCAAGAGTTACTAATTTAGAACAATTAGAAAGAGAAGGTGGAAGAACTCCGGTCAGTTTGTTACCCCATAACTGAAGGAGTTCAAGATTCGGGAGCTTGATTTACCATTGCTCTCTCCATCACTCGAGTTATAATACACCTCATGGCCACACTTAACCCAATAAAACAAAAATACAAAAAGAAAAGAAAAAATACCATATAACACAACCGGTGGAGTTCAAGATAGGGATGCTCACCGGAGTCAAATTCCCTCAAGCTTTTCCAAAGACCCAAGGTATCTGGAATTCTCCCACTTAACGGGTTCCCAGCAGCAGAGAAACTTTCCATTGATGTGATATTCCCCATGAAAGGTGGGATTCCACCTGTTAATTTATTGTCTTCAATTACAAGATGAGCAAGTTTCGAGAGTAAACTCATCTCCTTGGGTATGCTTCCAGCTAGCTTATTTTGACCAAGCCAAAGCTCTTCGAGGTTAGAACAATGAGACAAGTTTGCTGGAATGAATCCAGTGAAGTTGTTTTCATCAAGATAAAGACTACGTAACCCGGATAGACGACCAAGTTCATGAGGAATAGTTGCTTGAAAGCTGTTGTTACTGAGATAAAGCTCACGAAGGAAGCTGAGGTTTCCTACATGAGGAGATAATGAGCCTTCTAAACCTTGCGAATCCAGTCGTAAAGCAGTCGCTCGTTTGTGCCGCTTTCCACACGAAATACCACTCCAGTCACAGAAATGAAAGGAATGGTTCCAGGAGGTTAGAACTTTGTATGGATCATGGGTGATCATCGACTTAAATGACAGCAGCGCGTGATAATCATGTTGGATTATGGTAGTCGGCTAGCATTTGTACATTACGAATATGTGAGCCTATTGGGGGCACACACGTTAATACAC
>BQNB010105942.1:0-20516 GCA_026074375.1 Tanacetum coccineum | reverse complement strand
TGATTAACTAGTGAAACTTGTTAATGAAGTGGTTAAGGTTGGGTATGGTGTCAAGGTGACCCATGGGGTTAATAAAACATCTTAGACATCCATCATATGAATGTTACATTTACATTAAGCTTTCGGCTTAGTAGCGTGTAACATGAGGTATTTTGTTGCTTAGATATGTGGATCAATAAACACTTCGGAACAACCTTCAAAAACTCTCGATTCGTTTCCACTCAAAATAAGTCCCTTTTTTTTAATGTTTTAAACTTGGGATGGAAATGATGCTAGTATGGAAATGTTTTGATTACTGTAATAATGTGTTTAAAGTGATGCATGGACTTTATGTGACTATTATATGTTATATGCTACATGTTTGTGATGTAGTACACTCCATGGCTTAGTGTTCAATTAGAGTGGGTTTTGTGGTACACTCCATGGCTTAGTGTTCAATTAGAGTGGGTTTTGTGGTACACTCCATGGCTTAGTGTTCAATTGGAGTGGGTTTTGTGGTATGCTTCATGGCTCAGTGATCAATTGGAGTAGTTCTGCGATTGAGACGTCTCGTAATCGTGTGAATGGTATTGGTTTGGATTGGATTTGATTTGGTTTACATGGTAGCTTATATGGTAGTTCATTTATTGTCATGCAGTGTTTTCATTTATCACAGTAATGATTTAATTGGATTTATATCGTGTCTTAAACCTATGACTCTCACCAACTTTATGTTGACGTTTTTAAGCATCATTTTCAGGTAAGCATCATGAGGATGTTAAGACTAAGAGAAGTGGCTAGAGAGACCATAGGCTGCATGCGGAGTCTAATCTCCTAGTTTCATGTTTTGCATTGATTGAATGATTCAGATTGATTTGTTTAGGTTGTTTAGGATGTTGCATGTCTTGATATTGGCGAGAACCCCTTTTCATCAATATAAGACGCCTTTTGTTTTATCATGTTGTTTTTGATATTTTCATGACACTTTGTGTCTATGTTTTGTTTAATTATTTCATTTTAGTTCTTTTTATATAGACGCCATTGTGTTGTGATGATATCCATTCTCGTTACGCCTCGTGTTTCCGCCTTGGCCGGGTGTGAAAGTTCACTTGAGAAAGAAATACATACACCAAAAACTTTCCACCTCTTCGTCTCCACTCTTCCAAAATAATCGACGACACCTAATCACTCACACACACAGTGAAATGAGATCATCAAAGCGGGAGGGTTTGGGTTTAATTTTTAGGGCTTTTGTTTGTGCTTTGAGATTCGGTAGGAGTTTATTAATGACTTATTAGGTATTAATCATGTTTTTAATGTTATGTTCTTTCTTGAAGGTTTGGTTTTTAATTGATGTTATTGGAAAAAAATGGATAATTTTTTGTGTTCATATTTTATTTGATTTCAGGTATAGCATTTTTCATATTCAAGTATATCTTCTTTATTATTTCAGGTATAGCTTTTCTTTATTAAGCTTGTTAGGGGGTTGTTTGTTTAACCTCATTTTTGGGTTCGGGAGCTTACTTGGTTTCAACTTATTGTGTTCCGAAAAATGGATAGGTTCATAAAAGTTGAATAAAAGAAAGAAGATATACAGATTAACGAGAATGAAATCAGGATACGTCACAAGGCTTGGTTCGTAACTGCATCAGTTACGCTGCTACTCTTCTTCTTCAGGTAGCATCTTAATTTCTCTTATTTTTATAAAACTTAGTGTATTTTACACATTTTATTGTGTTTATTGGTGAAAATGTGTATCGACATTGTTTTAGTAGTGTGATTATTGCCTATTTTATGAAATGTGTGTTATTATGTGTTTTATGTTAGGTCTGTAGTTTGAGCTGTTTTATATAACAAAATGTGTTTCGATAACGTCGATTGTCAAAATTATTAGTATGTCAAACTGTGGTGATACCACTCCTATAAAAAAATACAGCTTCACACAACACATTTTGTGGTTTGTGTGTTTAGGTCGGTCAAGATGGATGGTATTCGAGTGGACGATTTGCTTAAGGAGTATAGCCGACCTCGATACGAGATTGAGACATACGAGTTTGCAGCTATACAACAGGTAAAGTAAAAGTAATCTTTCAAAAAGTCTTTGTAATCCCTTAGTGCCCGTACGGCTATGAATTCACCACCAGTGAAATCCTTATGTGGAATTGACGATGAGTGTGTTCTTGCCACCGAAGGAGTTAGAGTCAACATGTTTCTTTAGCCAAACATTCCTGTCGGAAAATAAAGTTGTACCATGAATAATGGCTATGCTTGATTCAGTTTGTACAAATGTCATTGATGTATAAATAAGAAGCCTATCATGAAACCACAAATTAGTTTTAACTAAATATTAATATAACCTGCTTTGACTTATTAGATTGGATAACAACCCAATGTTACTCAATTTAGTGTTTGGATTGAATTAGTGCTTTTATTCAATAAGCCTTCATTTGTGTGATTTTTATTTATGTTACTAATTTTAGTAATGTCACTATTCATAAATGTTTCTATCACGTGTATGCTCTCATTGATGAATTTTTTTTATTCAGGTATGGTAACTATTGTACGTGGTCAACAAGAACAGTTATATCCCGATGTGTACAAGCAAAATCCAATGAATAAAGGAAATATCTTGCTTAATCCTGATGCAATCGGAAGTACCTTCGCAACGGCAATAAATCCATAACATAACCATGCGGCACAAGGCAGGCTACGTATGTATCTCTACACCCTAATTCTGTATATGCATTTGTCCGTTGTGGCTGTTTGTAATATGGTTGGGTAAATATGTTGATGCAATAACCATTATTCGAGATGCTTACCAGAAAAAAACAGCCATCTATGCAGCAATAACATACCATTGCTTCAAATATTTACCAACAGAAGACCTAAAGCGCTATGCATCACGAACATATGAACGACAATCATATACAGAAGCCACAACTTGATTGGCAACAACAGTGCTTATCTGATTCACAATGTACTTAGCCATTTTGTTTATCCGTTCTCACTTATTATTTAACATTTTAGATCGTTCACCCATTAACAAATAACATCTGATGCTGGTCCGTATGTTCATTGCCACAGGTGTCCGTTGTCGTCAAACGCTGCGACGGAACCTACCTACTTACATAATTCAACTAGACAAGGAGCAGCAGTAACCAACAGTGAGAATTTTAGCTGCCTTTTACTTCAATGAATGGCACAGATTACATAAACATAATACACTGACTCTGTATACCTGATTATTTTTACTAGGAGTTCCACTTGAGTACATCCAGTTGGGAAAATGAACATGTCTGTGCCGACACTGTGGAGCAATGTTTTGGGAACAGACCAGCTGATTGCCTCTGCAAGTAAGTATAGCATAATTTTCCCCAACTTTTTATAAAAAAAACACATTTAAGTGTTGCTTATTAGAAATTTTAAAAAAAATGTTATATCCGTTATGGTTACATAAGAATCTGTCATATATAGAAAAATGAAATAATAGTACTGATCTTTAAGTCGTGTGTTGAGATTTTATTGTTTGTAATCGATTTTGTATAGCAATTTTATTCATTTAATTAAAAAAATATGTTTCAATTTTTTTATAATATAGATTTGAAGATGTCCTAAGTTTCTATTTCAACAAGAATCATGAGAAAGAACGTGAGATATTTTCATTCTTATTCCTTAACGTGTTTTGCAACAACCTGTTTCAAATCGACATATACCTACAATACTAAGTTCAAATTAATTTGAGTTAGGCACTGTAGGAGCTTATCATAAGGTTAGCGCAGATGATGACTGGTAGATTTTTGGCATCGAAGCTCAGAACCGAATTACATTAACTTGGTCATTATATTATGTCGCAATCGGTTTGATAATTATGAATTATATTATTGAACGATTTTAGGTTTGCTAATTAGGGACTTTGATTATGGCTTGATATTTGGAGATAGATAATAAGGAGATGCTTGGATTAGGGATTTTATATTGCGTTATGTTATGTTCTAGAAATATTGTTGTATTAACCCCTAAAACAGTAAAAAGTAAATCAATAGTGTGTTCTGTATTTAAAAATGTGAAATGTGATTGCAGTGCAAGGTTCGCCAGCTCAAAGGGAACTGTTGAAGCATAGGGATTATGAAGTCGACCTTGATTTTTGCCTTGGCAAGACTCAGGTTAGTCACTTTTTACACCTTTTGATAGATGCTAAGAACATCCTTGATCGACACCCAAAGCGATGTAAGTATTTGTTCGAAAATAACCATAAATTGTTGTACATTTCTGTCTTTGAATGGTGCGATGCCTTTGAATTTAGCTGCAATATTTTAGAGATATGAAGTAGTGAAATACTTGTATGAGAAATCTAACAACATCGGCGTTTGAGACTGTTTTTAATAGCAATTTTATTTAAAAATGCAAATAAATACGAGCCATTACTTACGTGCTTATTGAATGAGCTAATTTATTAAATTTGTAATCGCTTTAGACTCTGCAAAAGGCTTACCCATAAGATAATTGGTTATCCATCACCTTTACATATTCCAACTGCAATGTTACACTATCCGAACATGGTTCTTGATGATTGTAGGTAGCAAAACTATGAAAATTTCATAGGTTTAGGTGACCAGTATCATTGTCATGTTTTAGACGTATGTTCGGAAATCTGTATTATTTGAGTTGGTAGTTGATACACGAGACAAAATGCGTTTTTTTTTAAATGTGCGCTTGCTAATGTTTATGTGGGTTTGCTGATGCCAATACTGCTCTTTCTCATGATTTTTTATACTGATGCGATTATTGAGAGATAGCGAGGGGTTGTATTTAGTTGCTGAATATGCTAGACGTTGTGGGTTAAGTAACGGGTACTTCGTTAGGCGTTACTATGTCGCTTAGTTTGAAACAATTTGCATTTTTTTTGGTTTGTTGAAAGTTTTTACCATTAGGGTGGATTGCGTGTTTCCTGGCACGTGTTTATGTTGTTGATGTGAAACCATAGTAGTAAAAGGCTAAAGCCAAATTAGCAGCACCAAATAAGTATTCAAACAGGGCACGATGCCGCCGATTACTTCGTTGCCACTGTCCATGGTGTGTGGCGATGTTAATCGGCGCGCTACGTTCTAAAGTAGTTTTTATAAGATGATAGCGGTTACGAATTGTAATACGGTTGAGTTCGCGGTAATCAATACACAAGCGCATGCTCCCATCCTTCTTCTTAACAAATAAGACCGGTGCAACCCCACAGGCGAAACATACTGGGTCTAATAAGCCAGTTCTCCAACATACTCTTGTAACTGATCCTTTAACTCCTTCAATCATCATGTGCCATACACGATACGAGCCTCTTGAGATAAGTTCCGACACCGGGAATATAACTCAATGCCAAATTCCATCACCTAGTCGGGAAACGGAAGTCAGGAGAGTTCATCGGGAAAAACATCAGCGAATTCACGAACAACAGAAAGATTTTCAATATTAGGACTCTCCAAAGATGTGTCCATAACAGAAGCCAGAAAACCTTGGCACCCATGAGAAATCAAGGTACGTGCCTTCATAGCAGAGATGAGTTTAACGGACTTAAGCGGTGAGGAACCATGATAAACAAATTCAGGTTGCGAAACGTTACCAAAGATCACAAGTCCTAGATAGCAGTCAAAGTAGCTCGATAGAAGCCCACATCCATGCCAAGAATCACTCAAAGTCAGACAAATGGATTAGGAAGTAAAATCCGCCAGGACGAATACAGATCATCAAAACGAGAGGACAATTAAATATTCATGTCAATGAGACATAATGATTCCTACCTTGGGGTTGAAATGATATAACGTTCAATTAAGGAGTAGATTTGATATTAAGTTTCTACGTAGTCACCATCTGAACGAGTTCAAGAAAACAATTAACAAAAACGAAAAACCGATCGTTACGGAAGAGAGTTACGCAGAAGGAACTTAATGTCTACCACAATCCGCACAAGGTCATAAGCCTAATGCTCTAAAAGGTCCATAAGACCTCGTCATGATTAACTGACACATCTGATATAAAATAAAATGTACGCCCCCGACCCAGAAGGGTAAGGTATTACAAATATGGTGTGACACAAAAGCATACACAATCATAATCACAATCATAAACCAGCGGAAGTCTTAAATAAGAACCAAAGGAAATAAGTCAACATGACTTAAGGTACATAAGTTCTCAAAGATAGACATATCCAAACGAAATAACAAATGTCTTGAAAAGAAACAATTCATATATCAAAGGTAAGATCTCTAGGGTAGTCCACACTCAGCACTCATAACCCAAAAGCAAACCCCAGCTCCTAGCTTAGATACCTGCCGCAGGAAAAGAAAATGCGGCTGAGCTTACAAAGCCCAGTGAACAGATATAATATAAAATCTGAATGCCAAAATAACGAAATCAAAAGGATAATGATACAAGTACAAAGGATATCATAATACATGATCAAAGGGATACAAATATAAGGTAAGACAAATCAGAATATCAAATCATAGGGTAAGGTAAGATGAATCAGAAAATCAAATTAGGTTAAGTTCAATCACCAAGCCCAAACAAATCATATCATAGTAACCATGGAGTCGCGAGCTCCAAATGTGAAAGACGTGGATTGCACCCAAACATCAGTCACCAAATATCCAAATATCATAATGTCATAATCCATCGAATACAAAACAAATCTAGGATGCATCCATACGCCCCTTAAACAAATAATAATCTTCATAATGCGCATATAATATCAAATGGGGGACGGCGTGAGAAATCACTCACTCACACATGAGTCATGCCAAAGGTGCATCAATGACACGGCCATGTTACCTTCATGGCTAGGAAACAAATAGTGGCTTGGTTCTCAAACTGAAGGGTTCAAAGCAAAGTCATATCAAAGTTCATTTCAAAGGGATCATAGCAAAGGTTCAATGTCAAAGGTTCAAATATCAAAGGTTCAAATATCAAAGGTTCAAATATCAAAGGTTCAAATATCAAAGGTAGCATAGCAGGGTTCAAATAGAACATAATGACAGATCATATAAGAAAGCCAAGATAAAAGGCTCAGAGCAAATGTAGCAAATCACATAAGAAATCAAAGATAGAGAGGAATATGTCATGAGAAACCTTAACGATAAGGTCAGAATATCTGTACCTTATTCCGAAGCAAAGCAAAATCAAAGAAACACCACAGGAATATCAAAATCACTCCCTCTTGACCGAACCTAAAGAAATGATGAACTCGAATTACAAACCATTCATTTAAGTTATACTTTCTATTTTTAGAAACTTTCCATTTTTAGTAACTTTCCATTTTTAGTAACTTTCCATTTTTAGTAACTTTCCATAATTAGTAACTTTCCATTTTTAGTAACTTTCCATTTTTAGTAACTTTCCATAATTAGTAACTTTCCATTTTTAGTAACTTTCCATAATTAGTAACTTTCCATAATTAGTAACTTTCCATAATTAGTAACTTTCCATAATTAGTAATATTCATCATTTGAGATTCTATTAAGTATTTTGAATAGCTTAGGGACTTAATATGCCAACCTTACAAGCTTAGGGTTAAATATGACAACTTTCCATATTTTAGGGTTTAATATGCAAAATCAACAACAATTCATTCCAACAGGGTTAAAAGTGTAATAGCATTAGTTTCATATTTTATTCAGATTATACCTTCCATTTTCTATATTTACAAGTCAAACCCTTAATTTACACAATTTACATATTTAGCCCTTTTGGTTTATTAATTAATTAAACATTATCTTTAATTATCCATAATTACAAAACAAGCCCTTATAGATTCAATTATGACAAAATCATACTTTATATTCATTTAAAATATAACCAAACCTGTATATTTTCAGAATTTACAATTTTTACTCCCTCTATTTTAAATTAATTCTTTCTATATAACTTAATATATGTAATAACCATTTTAAATCCTAAATTAATATCCAATATGACATTTTATACCCCCCAAATTATTTATACAGAATATATAATATATTAACATGTAAAAACAGACCCCATAGTTTCAGAAATTACAAAACAAGTCCTTATACTTTTAAATAGCAATTCGGCTAACAAATTAATTCACAAAACCCTAAATAAATTTTTCCCAATCACCAACATAATTATTATTCAATCATTGGCATTAAATGCACCTGGAAAAATTATCAAAACCTACCCAATTTTTTTCTTTCCTTGTTCTTTATTTCGAAATTTTGGCAAACAATGATAAATATCCAATAATTATTCGAATCACTTATAAATTTTTCCAACAATTTTTCTGAGTTATATGTGATATGAACAACCTTATAAAAATATAAAATCAATTTTACAAATAGTTTTTATGCCGATTTAAATACTAGCTAGAAATTAGGGTTTCGATCATATTTTAATTAATTCGACCAAAATAACATGCATGAATATTTTTCTTATGTGTAGAACGAATTAATATGATGAAACATGAGTTAAAAAATTACCTTTGGAAGATCATAAGTGATTTTATGAATTTATGAACCCGGTAGAGCTTTTCGAACCCAAAACAATGACCAAAATCGAACCAATCACTCCACAAACTTCCCACTATTTTTCCCACACTCCTTGACCTTCAAATCACCTTAGAAAAATCGTGCAAGCCTTGGAAAAATGTTATGCCGCCACTTTTAGATTTTAGGGTTTCGGTTTGTTTTTGTTTTAGGATTTAACAATTTAAAAATGTATAAAGAATTATAATAGGGATTCTTGGCCGAATTTTGGGCTTTTTAAATTGATATTATCAGATTTTAAAACTTGCCTAATTTATTTCATAATTATCCTAATTTATTTGTTATTAATTTGTAAAGTATAAATATATAAATACATATTATTTCGGCATAATTATATATATATAATTATTAATTATTTTTCTTGTATAACATAAAGTATTTTCATCTTACATAAATTTCATATTTGCCATATATTGTATTTTCATAATTTTTAACATTTAAATGAATTTTTATTCATGCTTTTATGAATTTTTCTTGCATTAGGGGTATTTTGGTAATTTTACACTTATTGAGATTTTTAGGTTTTACAACTTCTTCCCCTCTAAAAAAAATTTCGTCCTCGAAAATTGAAATGAACCGGAATGAAAACGAAATGAGAACGAAACGAACACATACCGAACTAGACAAAGAAATGAGGATAACTAGCTCGCATAGACTCTTCGGTCTCCCAGGTAGCCTCACGCTCTGGGTGATTCTTCCAAAGAATCTTCACAAAAGGAATAACTTTGTTTCTCATGACTCTCTCTTGACGATCCAGAATGGATTCAGGTTCCTCGGACAAAGACATATCTAGGTGATTGATCAAAAGGATAAGATGCGACATGCAATGGATGATAATGGTATCCCCTCAAAAGAGATACATGAAAGACATCGTGAACGTGCGATAACTGCGGAGGAAGAGCCAGACGATACGAAACTTCTCCAATACGTTCCAAAATTTCAAACGGACCAATGAATCGAGGACTGAGCTTGCCCTTGATCCCAAAACGTTTAACTCCTCTGAATGGCGAAACTTTCAGAAATACACGATCTCCAACTTGAAACTCTAAGTCACGTCGATGCTTATCAGCATATCCATTCTGTCGCGATCTTGCCTATTTCATTTTCTCTTAGAACAGCACCTTCGCATTAGTAATCTCGATAAGCTCGGACCTTCAATCAAACGCTCACCAACTTCATCCCAGCAAAATAGGTGCTCGACATTTTCTACTCATACAAAAGCTCTGAAAGGTGCTGCCTTGATGTAGCATGCCAAAACTATTATGTAGGCAAATCCGCCAGCACAAATATTCATCCCGAACCTGTCCATGCCAAAGCACAAGGCCCTCACATATCTTCCAAGGTCTGAATGTCCTCTCTGACTGACATCGGTTTGAGGATGATATGATGTACTGAAACTTATGACGAGTTCCCCTAGCTTTCTTGAATCCTTTCCAAAATGTGAACGTAAACTTCGGATCTTCTGTCGGACCACAATAGAAGTCGGTGTACCATGCAGTCTAACGATTTCCTGTCGAAAATCTCCGCCAACTTACTAATACCATAGTTCTTCCGATATGGGTAAGAAATGGAGCAGATTGGTTAGCCGTTCAACAACCACCAAATCGCATCGTGTCTTTTATGAGTAGTAGGCAAACCTAGTAACGAAATCCATGGAAATTCTCATCCATTTCCACATTAGGAATCTCCAACGTTGTAACAAACCACTAGCTCTTGATGTTCAATTTTGGACCTGCTGACAATTATACACTTGGATACAAAACGTGCCACATCTTGCTTCATGCCGTTCACCAAAGTAGTGTTTCAAATATCTTGTACATCTTTGGTTGGAATGGAATGAATAGTTAAATGGAGGAACAATGAGCTTCCGTAATAACCTACTCGCGAAGTGCCTGATCATTTGGAACACGATAGCCTATCTTCAAACACACATACCGTCATCATCAACACTGAATCAGGTTTTATTTGGTTTACGTCTTTCAACATTCGCACAATAGCCCATAACTCACCGTCGTTCCCTTTGAGCTTCTTGATATGTAGCACGAGGTTAGGGACTCTATCCTCATACTCGCCAATAGCCACAGAACCTCGTCGCATAGCTCAAACATCCAAACGTTTAAATCATGAAGGATCATGGAATCAAAACAAGCTATCATCCCAGATTTTTGAAAGTGCGTCGGCAACCACATTAGCCTTGCCCGGATGGTACTGGATGTTAGTGTCATAATCTTTCAAAAGTTCCAACCATCTTCTCTGTCTCATGTTAAGTTCTCGCTGAGTAAAAATATATTTGAGACTCTTATGATCTGTAAATATATCACAAGCTATCACCATACAGATTAGTGTCTCCAGATCTTCAAGGCAAAAACCACGCAGCTAGTTTCAGATCATGGGTTGGGATAATTTACTTTCATAGTTTCAGTTGCCTTGAAGCGTAGGCGATCACCTTCCCATGTTGCATCAAAACACAACCCAAACCTTTCTTCGATGCATCACTGTATATCTGAAAACCACCGGAACCTGATGGAAGAGTCAATATCGGAGCAGACACCAATCTCCGTTTCAATTCCTCAAAACTCTCCTGACGCTCATCCGTCCACACAAACTTCTCACCCTTTCTCATCAGCTGGGTAAGAGGTAAATCTACATCGGAGAAACCTCAACAAACGTCGGGTAATAGCCAGCAAGCCCAGAAAAAATGCTCACCTCCGTCACCGTAGGTAGGTCTCGCACATTTGGTGATAGCTTAACTTTGATGGATCCATACATGATGCCGTCTGCAGATACAATATGACCAAGGAAAGCGACTTGCTGTAACCAGAACTCGCACTTTGAAAACTTCGCATACATTTCTCTTTGTCTAAGAATTCCAACATCACATCGTCGATGTTGTTCATGCTTTTCTTAGACTTTTGGATGTAAACGAGGATGTCGTCGATGAAAACATATACGAACTTTTCAAGGTACTCGTGGAAAATACGTGTTCATCTAATCCATAAACACGGCAGGAGCATTAGTCAGACGAAGGGTAACCAAGAACTCTTGTAGTGGCGCCTATAACGCGTACGTAAAGCTGTCTTAGATTAGCATGTTCTCTCCATGAGCTGTGGATAATCAGATCGCAGATAATCTTAGAAAATATTTGGGCCCCTTGCAGTTGGTCAAACAATGTCGATTCGCGGAGGAGGATAGGGTTACGATTGTTATTACGGTTGAGTTGCGGTAATCAATACCACAGCGCATGCTCCCATCCTTCTTCTTAAAAAAATAAGAGACCGGTGCACCCCAAGGCGAAACACTGGGTCTAATAAGCCTTTCTCCAACACTCTTTGTAACTGCTCCTTTAACGCCTTCAATTAACAGGTGACATACGATACGGAGCTTCTGAGATAGTTCAGCAACCGGGAATTAACTCATGCCAAATTCAATCACTCTAGCCGGAGGATGTCAGGAAGTTCATAGGAAGAACTCAGCAAATTCACGAAACAACAGAGAGATTGTATCAATATTAGGACTCTCCAAGAGTGTCTATAACAGAAGCAGAAAAACCTTGGGCACCATGAGAATCAAGGTACATGCCTTCATAGCAGAGATGAGTTTAACGGACTTAGCGGTGAGGGACCATGATAAACAAATTCGGGTTGGCGAACGTTACAAAAGATCACAGTCTAGCATAGGCAGTCAATGGAGCTCGATGAGAAGCAAAACCATCCATGCAAGAATTGCGGTGCATATGGATAGGAAGTAAATTCGCTGGACGAATACGATTCATCAAACGGAGAGGAAAATAACATATTCATGTCAATGAGCATATGATTCTTCATTGGGTTGAAATGATTATAGTATCATTTAATGGGTGTGGATTTATATTAAGTTTCTACGGGTAGTCACATTGATCGATCGAGAAAACGAATTAACAACGAAAACAAAGATAGGTTACGGAAGAGAGTACGCAGAAGGGACCTAATGTCTACTCCAATCCTCACAGGGCACTAGGCCTAGCTTCTAAGGCGTTCATAAGACTCGTCATATTAACCTGACAGCTCTGATACCATAAATTGTAACGCCCCGAACTCGAAGTGTGACGGTATTACAAATATGGTGTGACATCAAAGCATAACAATCATAACCAAGCATAAAACAGCGGAAGTCTTAAAATAAATAACAAGGAAATAAGTCAACATGACTTAAAGGTACATAAGTCTCATAGATAGACATATCCAAACGAAATAAAAAATGTCTGAAAAGAAACAATTCATATATCAAAGTTAGATCTCTAGGGTTGCCACACTCAGCAACTCATAACCCAAAGCAACACCAAGCTCCTAGGCTTAGATACCTGCGAAGGAAAGAAAATGCGTGAGTTACAAAAGCCCAGTGAACAGAAATATATAATCGAATAGCAAAAGATATCGGAATCAAAGGTATGATACAAGGTACAAGGATAATCATAATACATGATCAAAAAGGGATACAAATATAAGTAGACAAATCAGAATATAAAATCATAGGGTAAAGGTAAGATGAATTAGTATAATCAAATTAGTTATGTTCAATCCCAGCCCAAACAAATCATATCATACTAACATGAGTGCGAGCTCCAATGTGAAAAGACGTGGATTGCACCCAAACATCAGTCACAATATCGAAATATCATAATGTATAATCCATCGTAATACAAAACAATCTAGGAGCATCCATACGCCCTTAAACAAATAATAATCTTCATAATGGCATATTAATATCAAATGGCGGTGCGAGTAAATCACTCACTCACAATGTGTCGTTGCTCAAACGGTGCATCAGAATGGAACGGCCATGTTACCTTCCCCATCTCATACTACTTGCCTTAGGACAAACGTAGTAGTGTCTTGGTTCTCAAACTGGAGGGTTTCTCCTGAAGTCAGAGTCAACCTGTACAGAATGATTCAGCTCTGATAACCGCATAGTATCATTTGTCAAGTAGGGAATAGCACGCAATAAGCGCGCGCACACCTCCCCGCCCGACTGTGTCCATCACTATATGCCGGTCACAATCTCATCTACACAAGGGATCCCCAATAGCAAACGGTTCAATATCAATATGTTTCAACCTTTTCAAAAACGCGGTCATAGCAAGGTTCAAAAGGGAAACCATAATAACAGATATATAAGAAAGCAAATATAAGGCTCATTCAGAGACAAATGTAGCAAATTCATATAAAGTATTCAATGATAGAGAGGAATATGTCATGAGACACATAACCGATAAGAGTCAGTAATATCTGTCCCTTATTCCAAGCAAAGCAAAATTCAAAGAAACACCACTATGAATATCAAAATCAATCCTCTTGTGACCGAACCTAAAGAAATGATAATTCGAATTACAAACCATTAATTTTTTAGTGATACTTTCTATTTTTAGAAACTTTCCTTTTTTTAGGAAATTTCCATTTTTAGTAACTTTCATTAATAGTAATCTTTTTCATTTTAGTAACTTTCCCTAATTAGTATTTTATTTTTAGTAATTTCCATAATTAGTAATTTCCATAATTAGTAAACTTTCCATTTTTAGGAACTTTTATTTTTAGTAGAACATTTCCAAAATTAGTAACTTTCCAATTAGTAATATTCATCCATTTGAGATTTCTTATTAAGTATTTTGAATAGCCTTAGGGACTTAATATGCATCCTTATAAAGTTTAGGGTTAATATGACATCTTTTATATTTAGGGTTTAATATGCAAAAATCACACAATCTTCACAGGTTTAAAAGTGTAAATATCAAAGTTTCAGAATTATCTTGGCGGTGCCAAGCTTGGCAGCCATGACGGCCCGTAACCTCATATCCAATTGCCTCATTTATCAGAGCTCAAATAATTAAAATGGTTACTTTCTCCATTTCTTTGAGAAAAAAAGTTAACTGGACGGAGTGTAAGACGACGCCTTTTGACAAAGATACAACACTGCTAATCCTAATGAGTATGGTGAGCTTTCTGACACATTGCCGGTTTGAGGAAAAAAATTAATGAAATATTCTGTTTTAGTCGATCCAGAAAGAGTACCAAGATATATGCTAAATGCTTTTGTAATTATTTTGCAGAGAATAGAGAGGACTACTTCAATATTAGTAAAATATTGTATGCCGCATCAGTTACTAATGACTGGGAAGCTGCTAAGACATCCTGATCGACACCAAGCGGATGTAAGTATTTGTTCCAAAAAATAACTGTAATTGCTGGGCATTCCGTCGCTTTGAATCTTTGTTGGTTGCGAGCCTTTGAATTTAGCTGCGAGATTTTCAGAGATTGCGTAGTGAAAATAATTTGTATGAAAATCTAACTATCGGTTAGTATTGTTGAGAATCCTAGAAGGATCATCAGTCGGCTCTTAAGATATGTGTGGGCTGTGATTACTTTGGTAAGTAGTTTGATACTCATTAAGCTTCTATTAATACCTTTACTTTATACAGTTCATTTTAATCAGAATTGTTTACTATATCTTCTTTAGATATTGCGCTCCAGATTGTGAATGACCACCCAGACAATGCTGCTGACTGTTGGCTACAAAGCCTCAAGCATTTAATAGAGTAGAAGAGAATTTGGCCACGAGAATTATAAAATCCAGTAAGCATTATATTACCCTAATTAATATCCAACTTTACTTTAATGTGATATATTTGGTAATTCCTTATTTGTGGTTCCCTTAGTTTGTAGATTTATACATATGAAAGTACAACCGGATGCTGAAGGGGATACTGATGCATAAAAATTACTAAGGATCTGTTGGATAAATAGTTCAAACTCAAAATGTTTGCAGATGGAACGAGACCTATCAATGAAATCTTAAGCTCTCTAAAAGGCGACGCATACAAAATTTGGTGTCATTTTCCCCTAGATCTCATAGAAGAATACTGAATTCCAATCTGCAACCCTGCTCGGATTCAACAAACTTGATTTTATAGTTATAGTTCAGCAGGTGTTAACATGTTTTGTTAACGTAAAAGGCCGTTTGGGTACTTAAGTATGCTTTTGTAACTCGCTTAGCTTATTGATTGTACATATTTCATTTTAGTTCTGTCGAGCAAAACACGAGGGAGATTCTTCTTGGCTCAGCGCCATTTAGTCTCGCGCTCCGCAGCGAAGCGCGGGCTAAAAACCTTGTTGTATCAATAAGTGAAGACTTAAATTAAAAAATATCATCATAACCATTAATATAAGTTAATGTGCCATAGTTAATACATGATGAAGTACGAATGGGTCGAAAAATCTTTTATCTAGTAAAGGAAAACGCAAAGTAAGGATTTTCGTATTTAAAAAAAAAGATTGTTTTCTTAATAAGAAACATTCTTTTGATTTTGATTTTATTTTTTATATAAATATGTAATAAAAAACCTTAAATATTTCTTTATTTGACTAAAATTTACAAAAATTCGGTTTTATAAGTTTTTTTAAAACAATTGTGTTAAAAAATATATGTGTCACTAGTATAATAAAAAAACTTTAGAGAGGGCGGAGTTAATCCACAAAAATCTTAAAGGTCAAAATGAAAATTGCAACAAACAAAACCACCCCTTTGAAACAAAACTTGAAAGCCCTTAATCACTTACCGGCACCCACCCACGACCCCCGAATCATTCAACAAACAATCAATCGAAAAATCCCTAATTTTCTCTCTGATCGTTTCTTCAAATCGATTCCAGGTATTATCCTTTATCCTGTTTTATGGTTATATAAGTGTTATTAATCTGATTTGCTATCTTTTTTCTATTAATCAATTGAATTACCGCTAATTCGATTTGCTTATTGTCAGTTCTGTTTCTTTCATTTAATTGATAAATCTGAATTCGATCTGTATATTCGTTTTTTGTTTTGCAGTTAATTTGATCATTGTGGCTAAAGCTCATTCGAATTGGAGGTTTGTCTTTATACATTTGTTAATACATTTATAAAGACAATAAATGTATAACCTACGATAGGTGCTTCATGGATATCATCGACTTATTTTAGAGCAAAATAAACACTTGAAATTTAGCAAATTATGTTCTGAACTGTTTGTTAGTCAGTTTTGTTGAATATTATCTAATGTTGATCATTAGACGGCCAGAATCAGAACATGTTAAAAACTTACTCTAGACAAACTTTGATTGGGGAAAGTATAGGTTATTGATAACACTACTGAACCAAATGCAGACTACTACATGTTTATAAAAAAACCTTGACTTGAATTCAAAGTTGCCAAAATATCTTCATCGTCAATAGTTGCAAGTCAAAAATAGTTGTTAAATACAAAAAATTATAAGTATAAATGGATTATTGTTAACCATTGGTTTATTACTATGAAGTAGGAAAAGTGACGGGATAATAATAATGATGATGATATGGAAGTCAACAGAGTGGGATGGTTGTGTAAAAAAGGTTGAAAGGGCATAAATGTCAACTGAATATGTGTGGAGTAAAACCCTCAATGTATACATATCATCACCCTATTTTAAACTGTATATGTGTCTTTCATATAAGGTAATATCAAATAAAGCATCTGCACACATTAAAGACCTCTTGGTTGTGTTTCACCTATAATGAGCTACATTTTCCCTCTCATGTCTAGCTCATGTTAATGAGAGGCGTTTTAATGTTTATAATAATATGATCATTGTTCTGTGTATCATTGGTATATTTTTTTATTATAACATTTTTTGTTTTGTTTTTGGAGGTGAAGAATTTAGAGAATGAAGGCCTCAAGTGGTCTCCATTTATTTCGGTGGAGAACATATGGCACATGACATAATATCTACCACATGATACAATCCACTATAAAATTTAGGTTTTATTAGAATTATGTTATAATCATCCTATTAGGAGCAAAAATTCAACCTGTAGAAAACTGATTTTAGTTTGGTCGTATCCTTATTGATAACAAAGTGAACATGTAAGTTAAAAAGTTAAGCTAATAATTATAGAAAGTATGTCAAATTGGTTTAACAGGAGGGTTTACAACCTCTGAATTTCCTTTAACTAAAAGTTGCTAACGGGTCGAATGGGTAACATTCAAGAGTTGTTAACGGGTCTGAAGGGTTGATTTAGACTTATGCATTAATTTTAGTTCATGGAATCTGCTGCAGTTTATGGGATTAGTTGGATGAATGCTGTTAAGTAACATGGAAAAGAAGAAAGAATTTATACAAGTTTAGTTCATGATATCAGCATTTATTCTTTTATAAATTACATGAAAATATAAACTAAAATTATGGGTAATCATGTATTATTATTTAGACTATGGAGCATTATTTCGCGTGGTTCTTGAGTTCCAGTAAATTGAAAATATAATGAGTAGTGTCACGTCATGATTCTTATAAATGACTTTTGTTATAATGTTGGAATAGCAAGGTGCATGCCCACAGTGACACGAGATTTTGACAAGGAATTTTTTTTGGGTATTTTCCCCTTTGCAGCAGCTATTGTTGCATCCTATGGGATGTCGGGACAATAACATTATCTAAACGAAAATCAAACATTCAGTATTTCCTTTTATTTATGTGCCTGAGTTTATAAGGTCCTTGAAACTACACCATGTTTCCTTCTTAATTTCCAGTTTAGACATTTTCAGACTTCTTGAACATATAGTCTTTAAAGTAAGATACAAGCAAGTGTCAAGTTGTTACAAGGTAAAGTTTTATTTATGGGGGTGGAAGCGGTAGATGTGGTGGTGGCAGCCGTTGGATATATGATAAATTTCAAATTGAGGAAATTTCTTTATCATTCAGGTTTGATGGGAACAGAAAAGCACATTATTGTAAGAAACCAGGGGATGCCTCTTCCCCCTGTTGATCCTTTTGCAGTTTTATCTATCATGGCTAAAAGATTAACTGCTTGCTTTCATGTCAAAACTTGGTTGAAGGTAAGATGATCTATTCTAGATACATTTTTTTATTGATAGATAAACAAACTTATTTTCGATATAACTATTTTTTTTAGCAACAAATATATTTATATGGCTGTGTTTCGGATTGCTCACTTTTACTATATTGTACTTTTGGGTTCTTTGGCATTCTTGAAACATGGTGCATGGTGAGGTATGGTTAATCTTCTCGCACACCTCACCACAAAATAAATATTTGCATACATTTTTACATTTCAGAACTTTACATGACTGCGGAAATCTATCTTATTGTAGGGAGTAACACTTTAACCTCCAAATCACAATCACAAATTGTTTGGTACTAATTATCCATCGTCAGATATTGATTGTACGTCGTCAGGAATATATTAGAAATTGTATATGCACAAAAAATACAATCTAAAGCCCCAATTTTTAGTTAGAAAAATCGCTATTATTTGGTTATTATACTTCAAATTTTGGTACTTGCTCTTATTTGTGAACGATACACAGATACACAAACTATTGTTTGCTGATCTTAATTTTCTTTTTTATTGCATGGGGTGTTGGAATGTGGTAGTCGAATGACACGAATACATTACGAATATGTGAGCCTATTGGGGGCACACACGTTAATACACGGAGAACACGTTTCATACTTCACTTTAATAATACCAAGGACCGTAAATGAACAAAGCCGAACTCTAAGGATTAAACCAAAGTGGCTGGGTGATCAGTTTACGACAATATACCTTCAACATGAACATAACAGACGATTAGAGGTATGGCCTTCATATTATGTTATGAGTAAATTTTACTCTCTCTAAGGAAATAAAGGTAAGTTTGGTCTGTATTTGTTATGACAATATTAAGTTTCCTGTTTTAAATTTGTTTTTCCCATTTATGGTTCTTATAATTTGGTTTTTGAATTGATTGAAAATAAAGATTGTTTCGAGAATAAAAGAGTGGATTGATTATACGTGGTCGTCTTTTTAGTCGTTTATGTTTAATTTTTGTTTTTACCCAATTTTTATTACCAACTTATGTGACCTTAGTTTGCAGCTCTTTCCTATACAGTAATATACTCGAGGATAATATTACATTTTTTCTAAACGGTTATAGAATTACATATTAAGAATGCAATCCAACGGATTACTTCGCGAGGTTCTCTTATGGGATGTCTAATTAGAAATTGATCAAATCATACAATAAAAGGACAACCACTATATCATTGCTCAAGTGGATTAATGACACATGTGAAGTTTAAAGATAAAGGATTCTATTTGAAATGAGGCTGAAAGAAAAGAAGTTCCAAACACCCTTTACATTTATAAAGTGTTTGGTTTGCTTATCTGGTTATAGTTTTTATTTTAATGTAAATAAGCTGCATTGGATAAGAAGTTTCAAGTTACTCAATCAAAGTAACTTAGATGACTCACAAGTAATAATATAGGTTGCTTAAATAAGCAATCTCAAACACCCTCAAACCTGCTTATCTACTATTTTAAAACACAATAGTCATATAAGTAGGGTTTAAGGCTGTTTGTGATTCCTTTTGAAATGCTTATTTAAATAAGCACTAATAACAATTTAAGATAAGCGGTGCCAAACTACTCCTTAGTGTGTAATCTCAAACATTGTATATGTTGTGCTTCGCATGTTGGCAATCGAAATAGACAAGTCAGATGTTGAGGTTTATTTTTAATTTCATCTTATTTGTTCAGAATGATGTGATAAGAATTGAAGTTAAGTTTCTTACGAAATACTTAATGTGCGATTTCAATACAAACTTTTACAAGCTTTAAACTGCATAAAAACCAAAGTCAATTGTAGTAGTTGTATGAAGCCTATATGTATAGACTTGAAATATCGATATGGTTTTCTTATAACGTAGTTTTTGCCTTTATACACATCAAGAATATAGGATGTTTATGATCTGGTTATTTTTTGTTAAAGCCACATGAAATCTTTTAATCATCTTTTTGAATACGGATTTCACTTTTTCACATGGTTTGCAGTCCACTGAGATTGAACCTATGTGCACTTATACTCTCATTCTACAAAACATCTAACTTTTTTTTAGTTTACAAAACTGGTTCTTAATGTTTTGTTTTATTCAGATTGCAAGAGATT
>BQNB010105941.1:312-20404 GCA_026074375.1 Tanacetum coccineum | reverse complement strand
TAGGAACCATCCATTAGAAAATGTCATAGGAAACCTTAACCAAAGAACTCTTAGGTCACAAGCCCAAAACCAAAGTAACTTTTTTTTAATATCAACTATAGAACCTAAGAATGTGAATGAAGCCTTAACGGATGAAAGTTGGATGATCGCTATGCAAGAAGAATTAAATCAATCCGTTGCAAATGATGTTTGGGAGTTAGTACCACAACCTAAGAATATGACAATTATAGGAACTAAGTGGGTGTTTTGAAATAAGTTAGACGAGAACGGTGTCGTTTCTCGAAATAAGGCTAGGTTAGTCGTCCAAGGCTATAATCAACAAGAGGGCATCGATTATGATGAAACTTATGCCCCAGTTGCTAGATTAGAGTCTATTAGAATACTATTAGCTTATGCTTCAGATTTTAAGCTATTCCAAATGGATGTAAAAAGTGCATTCCTGAACGGTTTTATAAATGAGGAGGTATACGTGGCACAACCTCTAGGATTCATTGACTTTGAAAAACCGGATCATGTTTATAAACTAAAGAAAGCTTTATATGGTCTTAAACAAGCACACAAAGCTTGGTATGATAGATTAAAATCTTTTCTTATTAAACATGAGTACAAAATGGAATGGTAGATAACACACTTTTTACTAAGAAGAAAAGGTCAAATCTCATCATCGTTCAAATATATGTCGACGACATTATATTCGGTTAAACTTGTCAAGACATGTGTGATGAATTTACCAAAATCATGCATGACGAGTTCGAGATGAGCATGATGGGTGAACTTAACTTCTTCCTTGGATTACAAATAAAACAAATGAAAGACGACATCTTCTTTAATCAATCTAAATATATTAAATAAATGCTTAAGAAATTTGGCTTAGAAGATTCTTAACCAATGAAAACCCCCATGTCCTTAGATACTAAACTTACAAAAAAAGAAGAATGTGAGTCGGTATATAGTACCAAGTATCGAGGCATGATAGGTAGTTTACTCTACCTAACGGCAAATAGGGCCGATATCATGTTTAGTGTCTGCCTTTGTGCACGCTTCCAAGAGGATCCCAAAACCTCTCATCTTGAAGCGGTTAAGCGTATATCTTCCGATACATTAAAGACACTACACACTTAGGATTATGGTATCCTAAGGGGATTGGCATAGAAACCGTAGTATAAGCCAACTCTGATCATGCGGGAGATTATGTGGACAGAAAGAGCACTAGCGGTATAGTACGTTCGAAGGATATGTTATTGACATCTTGGTTCTCAAATAAACAAACACGCTCTTGCACATATCCCCTACTGAAGCCCGAAAACAAAGCGCCTAAAGGCGATGACAACAGCACAAATGGATAACAATCACTGTATCGACTACGACGTTCGACTCGATGACGTCCTGATCTTGTGCGACAATAAAGGCGCGATTGACCTTAGCAAAAACACGGCGCAACACTCTCGAGCCTAACAACAAAATCGAAATTTCGTCACACTAACTTCATGATAATGTTCCAAAGGAACATATCACTCATTAAAAATGTCGTCCGTCGACAACATCGCCGACATTATTGCTAAACCTCTTAAACGTGAATCATTTAACTATCTACGTCTTGGTTTAGGAATGATGGAACACATTTCATAAATCGTGTCTCTCTTCTTCTGTCTCGATTCTAGTCCGTGTTCCACTTCGTGTCGTGACAACTTAAATACTTCGTCCGAAGTAATTTAACTATTTTTAATTCGCGAAATGCAAATTAAAACGTCACTCATTCCGTAAAAAATTTCTGTCAAAAATCGAGTAAAAAACCCTCTGCTGAGGGCGGCCCCCATATCTAGGGCGACTCCCTGATTAAAATCAGGCGGCCTCCATATCGATATGAGACCGCCACCAGACGAGACCAAATACTTGTCATCCTTATTTTTGTAAAACACAAAACAACACCCCCTCATTCTTCCACCATATGACAAAGTGTATTTCCACTGACCCAAAAACCACCAAACCTTAAAATCAACCACTAAAACACAAATTAAACATCAAATCAACACTAATAATCAATCCTAAGACTATAAAGATCATTAATTGTAAGTCATTTTATCTATTTTCTTTCTGATCTGTGTCTAGGGTTCATATTGAACAAAAACTCAAAACTAGGGATTTTTAATTTTCTTTTGTTTATGTGCAATTAGGACTATAATAACACAATGTATAACTAATATGCTTCTCGTAAACATAGGATTTTCATGATTGAAGAGTGCTTGTCAAAAATTCTTTTCGCATAAAACCCCAATTTTATTTCAAAATCACTCACGTTAGGAACTCCATAATAATGCCTTTATGCATTGTTAATACATCCTAAAAACATTTTTGCATACATGTATAATGATCTCGTGAACAAAATTTGAGATACATAATTCATATTTATTTTTTGACATGTTTGGATGAGCAAAATTGAATTAAGGAGTGTTTGGGTTAACTCATAGGTTTTTATTTTTAGAGTCAAGTTAGCCGCAACTCCACATTTGTTACATATAGGCACACGCATTTGTTCAACAAGAATTGAAAATTTGGAGAATGACTCATACTAAAAGTCTTATAATATTGTGACTAGGTGAAGAGAATGACTCAAGAAGAACTCAAATGCACAAAAAACTTACATCTCCCTAACCCAAAACAAACCATATTCTTACACTCACATTAATTCCTCTAGAAAATCACCATATATAAAAATACCTTGTCGACCTATTCATGAAGGAAGAATTGTCGACACATCATTTGATTTCAAAGGAATCTTACAAAAGAACCTACTTAAATTTGGATTTCAAACTCTCCTTCAACTAAAAGGAAACCTTTATCCAAAATTCATAATTAAATTTTATCAAACATTTAAAATTTGTTGTGTTTAGTCTTTAATTTAGCAAAAGTCCAGGGTAGTCAAGTGTTAAGTTTTCGTGGGCTAACTTGGTCCCCAAGATCCCAGCCCAGTGTTTTTAGGGTTTGTTCTCCCCCTTCATCTCTATAAAAGGAGGTGAGGAGGGGAGGGGATTTTTTACTTCATTCTTTCAATACTAATCATTCAATTAGGGTTTATCATCTTGTGCTCTTTTTCTTTCTTTTCTGTCGATCAATATATTCTGCTAGGGTGTGTTCTTTATTCGACATCGAAGTTATCCGTTCTAGTATCGAGGTTGTAGGCTATCAAAACCTATAAGTGGTATTAAGAGCCTTGGTTCGAAGGTTTTTCGGATACTAGGTTCGAACGTTATCTCTCTATATGTGACAGATTGTTTTTTTTGGAATGAGCAGCGTTACTTCTGTTTGGGCTTTTCCAAAAAGTTTTTGACGACAACAAGAAAAGTTACTGTTTGGTTCGTGAACAGTAACGGTAGCAGCAAGAAGATCGGTGCGACTAGTTTGTTACAGTTTTTTTTCCGACGTTAAAGGGAATAAGGAGAAACATTACTGGTTGGTTTTTAGAAGTTAACGAAAGAAAAGAATATTACTTTGGAGGATTTTTTTGCACAAGGGACTTTGTTGAGGTTTCGATTTTTGTGAGGGTATATCACAAGGTTTAGTCGATCAACAAAGGGATAAAGAATGACGGGAGCCAAGTTTGACATCGAGAAATTCGATGGAACTGGTGATTTCGAGTTATAAAGGATCAAGATGCGTGCTTTATTAATCCAACATGGATGTGAAGCAGCTCGGGAGGTTTTACCCGAGGATATGGAAGCTCAAGCCAAAACTGAGCTAAACAAGAAAGCTCACAGTGCCGTGATTTTGTGTTTAGGTAACAAGAATCTGAGAGAGGTTACCGGGGAGACGACTGCAGCGGGGGTTTGGTCAAAGCTCGAGACTTTGTTTATGACAAAGTCATTGGCCAACAAGTTGTACCTGAAGAAGAAGTTGTATACAATCTCTATGCATGCTGGACGAAAGATTTCCGAGCATATAGATGAGTTCAACAAAATCATTCTTGATTTAGCAAATATTGAGGTAAAATTCGAGGATGAAGATCTTGCTTTATTATTACTCACTTAAAGTCAAATAAAAGATTCTTTACGAGCATCATAACGAACACATGTGGATACCTTGCTCTATAACGGGAAGCTTTGGACTTTTTGAGGACGTGATGCCACACTAAATTCAAAGGAAATCAAAGAAAGGTCTAAGGCGAAGGGGGATGATGGTGAAGGGTTAATATTGAGGGAAAACAGATCATATAGGGATTCACGTCAGTAAGGGGAAAGTCAAGATCGAAGTCTGAGGTGGAAGACACAAGTGCAAAATTTTCCAATCAGAGATCACTTGAAGAGAAACATCCAAAGAATAATCGCAAGAAGTCAACAGGTTACGCCTAAGAAAGATGAGGCAAAACCAGAGCTCTGTGGTTCGATCTTATTTTACGACACTAAGGTGATGATAGGTGATGAGCACACAGGCTCAAGCTCTGCAAATTTGATCATTGGATGTAAGGATGTTCATACCACATGACACCACAGGTTAGATGTACTGTATGAATTTCTGGAATGCGATGGCGGGCAGTGTAAAGTTGGTGACAACATGAGAGTGTAAATCATAGGTATTGGCAAGGTGAGTTAACAACTGAAAGATGGGTCAAGTTTTGGTGTTTGCGCAACTCAGGTATATTCCTGAATTTGAAGAAAAGAAACATGATATCGTGGAACTCCTTGAAAAAGAGGGATATACACGTAAAAATGCAGTCGGGCCAAATCAAGGTGATAAATGGTTCCAGGGTATTTAATCCTGAATAACGAAGGTAATAATTGCGTATACTCTTTGTGTATGTCGGGCCGGCTGCAAAGTGGCATAGAGCAGTAATGCAGTGTTTAGAGAAAAGACCTGTTATGTGTGTGGGGCGTGCGAGGTGGGTGTAGGATCAGGCTGCTCAGAAGTAGGGGCTGCGGGGTGAGCTCGTGCGTGACTGGCGCGTGGGCGGGTATCTCGTGACTTCTGTGTCTGGATTTTAGTGTACTCGTCATGCGGCCATAGTGTGATTTAGGATGGACATGGTCTGCACACAATTAGTAGCACACACGACAAAGGATGTCTCTGAGTACAGTCAATACAAAGAAGACAGTACTGCATCTTTAGTGAGTCAAGATGACTGTTCTGGGGGAAAGTCACATCGAGTCAGTTTCGGTGTAGGAAGGCACACTACTCAAGGAGTGATAGACTATGTTCATTCAGACTTATGTGGTCCGTCTCAGGTGGAATCATTGGAGTAAAGGTATTTCTTATCTATCGTGAAGATTATTCTAGAGGGGTATGGGTTTTATATCCTCAGGTTCAAACACGAGAGCATTGAAATTCAAGAGTGAAAGCAATATGTAGAGAATCAACTGGGAGGACGGTTAAGAAGCTGAGGATGGATAATGGTCTTGAGTTCTGTAACCGGGAGTTTGAGCAACTATGCATTGAGAGTGGGATTGCTAGACATTTGATAGATTGCAGGAACGCCGCAACATCATGGGTAGCGAACGTATGAAACAAACTCCTCATGGATAAGGTAGCACTATTATTATGTATTCATCTGGATTGCCCAAGACCTTCTGGGCAGAAGCGACATGTACGGCCGCATATCTTATCAATATGTCACCATCAAGAGCGATTGAGAAAAAGACACCTATGAAGATGTGGTCGGGACATCCAAGTGATTATGGGATGTTGAGGATTTTTGGCTGTGTCGCATATCCACACGATAAACAAGGTAAGCTCGAGCCGAGAGCGGTAAAATGCGTTCTTTTAGGGTATCCCGAGGGTGTGAAGGGGTACAGACTATATAGGCTTGATGGTGAATTAACCTAAATAGTCACTAGCAGGAACGGGTCCTTCATGCAATGTCATGTCCAAAGACACGTTGAAGTAATTCTGGGTGCAGGTGATAAGACCTGTGTGAGTGAATTACAGTTGAGGGGAACTGTAGAGTTAAATAATCATACGCTTGAGAAGATCAGAAAGATCAGGAAATGGCGATGATGCAGATGCAGGAAACAAGAAACCGAACACCACCGGATTCTCACAGAGATCAGATGGCACAGGGATAGAGAGCGAAGGACAAGAACGAAACCTTTAAGGTTTCAAGATGAAAGTAATATGTCTGCTTATGCGTTTGCTGCAGCAGAGGAAGAAGATACTCACGAACCATTGACATACCAAGAGGTAGTTGCTTATGAAGACAATTATAAGTAGAAAGCTGCTATAGAAGAAGAGATGGATTCTCTGAGGAAGAACAAGACCTGGGAATTAGTAGATCATCCAGCTGGTCAAAAGTTGGTGAGCTGCAAATGGCTGTTCAAGATAAAGGAAGGGATTGAAGGTGTTCAAAAAGCCTAGTACAAGGCAAGGTTGTGTCTCGTGATTCACACAAAGGCCAGTATTGGATTTACAATGAGTATTTTCTCCGGTAGTTCGACACACATCTGTTCGGGTTATACTTGTACTGATTGCATGTAAAGATTATGAGTTGTAGCAGCTTGATGTAAAGACGGCATTTTTACAATAGGGGAAATCCTTAAAGAAGGTGTCTACATAAGCAGCCACGCGATATAAGAACGAAGGAAAACAGGTAAGTTGTAAAGAAATCCTTTAGGTTTAAAAAAAAGAAGCAGTCACCTCGGCAATGTTATAGGAGGTTTGATGAGTATATGCTGAGCAACGGGTTCAAGCGTAGCAGTTACGACAGCTGCGTATATTACAGGAGTTATGCACCAGGTGAGTTATTCTTATCTATTGTTATATGTAGACGATATGTTGATAGCTTGTAAGAGCAAAGAAGATTCTTAGTATGGAGATCGTCAGGGATCGGAGTCGCAAGATTATGAGGTTTTGTCACAATCCAGGTACATTCAAAGATTTTGAATAATTTTAGAATAGACAATGGGAAATCGGTTAAGATGCCATTGGGTGGGCACTTTAAGCTGTCGTTGAAGGATTGTCCGATGTAAGGATGTGATGTAGAAATGGAGTGAGTAAGGTGCCATAAGCAAATGCGGTTGAGTTTAATGTACTTGATGTTGCACGAGGCAACATAGCGTAGGTAAGTGTATTATAGCAGATATTGTCGAATCCAGGTAAAAATCAATGGGAAGCAGTGATGGATTATGTTGAAATATTTGGGGTTACTGCAAATGTGGGTTGGTGTAAGGTACAAATCGTGCAACTATGTGGACTAACATGTTTGATGACTTCAAACTACGCAAAGGATCCGATTAAAGGTAGGTAATAACACGGGTTACGCATTTTTAAGTACAGGGATTTGTTGTAATCTGGAAGGCAACGCTACAACACGTGGTGGCTCTTTTCCTACAGAGGCGGAGTATATGGCCCTTACGGAGGCTGTGAAGGAAGCTATTTGGCTAATGGACACTCTGAAGAGTTAAGGCTAGAGAGCTTAACACTGTGACAGTTAATTGTGATAATCAGGCGTGATTCACTTATCGCGGAATCATGTTTTTCATGAAAGGACTAAGCACATCAATGTGCGTTATCACTTTATCAAAGAGGTCTTGGAAGCAAAGACGGTTAAAGTTCTGAAGGTGGGTACTGAACACAATGATGCGGATGCCTTGACGAAGGTGGTACCTGGACTCAAGTTACAACATTGCTTGGAGTTTGCTAAATGTTTGGTGTAGCTTAATATAAAGCCTAAGGTGGAAAATGTATGTGTTTAGTCTTTATTTTAGCAAAAGTCCAAGGTAGTCAAGTATTAAGTTTTCGTGGGCTAACTTGTGTCCCAAGTCCAGCCCATGTGTTTTAGGGTTTGTTCTCCCCCCTCATCTCTATAAAAGGAGGTGGGGGGAGGGGATTTTTCACTTCATTCTTTCAATACTAATCATTCGATTAGGGTTTATCATCCATTATATCTAATACTGACTAGATTTGTTAATTCTTGGGAAATAGGAGTCGCTAAAACATATTTAGTTCTAGCCTCTCTCTTCGACACAAAGTAGAAAAATAGAGAATTCTAGAAAAATTTCGTAACTCCCAGAAAACGGCCCCCTTATACATTGGGCGGCTCCCCAATATATCTGGGACTGCTAGATGTCTACAGGACCGCCGACAACAAGGTCACAAATTTTTTATTGTTCTCTTTTTTTCTGTATCTTTGACCATCTTACACTAGACATTGTTGGACTTTCTCTGTTTAGACAAACACTTCTTAGAATTCTATCAACTTACCCCATGCCTTTCCAAATGTTTCCTTTATACACTCATCATCCTCCTCACTCACACCCATCCTATCTTTCTTCCTTCCACCTTGCTTCACTTATCATGTCTTCCTCACATCCCTCTCAAAACTATGGTGAAAGACACCGAAGGTCTATAATAGATACTTGGAGACATACCACTCTTTTACCCTATTCACCTCCTCTCTCACCAAGCATCTCACCATCACAATCTCCTAACATTGCCAACATCTCACCTCAAACCAATCAATCACAAAATCAAACTAGGGAGCAAATCGTGACCGAACTAAACCAACTTCATCACCTATCTAACATCATTAAAACTGAACTTCAACGTGTAGCACATGCTTCTACACAAACTCCTCCATTACCACCTTCTCCATCTACAACCATTATTCACCCGGCCACAAGTGACCAAGTTACTTTTTTAGATCTAGTTTTTGCCATTATTTCCTGTACACCCAAACTCTCTTTCATAAGCTAAGAGATGACATCTATCGACTTGAGTCCCTCTTTACTCAAGATCATGACTCACATAACAATGTATCACCAACCTCACCTTTGTCACCTCTACATTAATGACCACCCTCCTTCTAGTTATGGCATCTCCTAGAAATCAAGAATCAACTAGTCTAATCTTAGTTTAATGCTTTTTTATGCTATATGCTTATTTTTTAGTCTTGTAATATTCATACTCTTCAAGTATGAATTTAATCTATTATGAATGAATGGTTTTTGTTAGCCTCAATTTATTGAGTCGAACAAGGAAGCTCGGTCACTCTACGTTGGAGCTTCGGTCTCTAATTAGTTAACGTTATAATAGGATATTATCGGGAATCGGGCTCGATAGTAAATCTAATATTGTATATGTTTCGGGTTTAATCCCAAGCAAAACCCGAGCCCGGGTCCTAGTTAAATATCCCGTGCGTACCTTTAACGTGACGGGGTATATAAGCTTTTTCTTATTTAGAAAAAGCTAGTTGTTCATTTTCAAATATAATTCCATTTCTCTTTTCTCTCATCTCTCTCTCTAAACTCTCTCTCTAGAACAACTCTTTCTTTCTCCTTTCTAGTTCGATTTTGTGATCGATTGTATGTTATGAAGTGTTAATCGGGTTCCTACAATTGGCATCAGAGCGAAGGGTGGATTCGTGTCTGATTTATGTGGTTAAATAAGCTCAAATTCGTGGTCCATTTTAAAGGAAAAAAAGCCCACGACTCACTTTTGATTTTGGCTTATTTGTTGGTTAATCTTACTCTCTACTTGTTCTACACATCAAAAGGTTAGATTGTTACAAATTTAGTATGTAATACAAGCTTAAAGTTCGAATTATAAGCTTTTAAAACTTAGTGTTCTTCGCACTTGGAGAGTTGGCTCATATTGGACGGAATTACAAGTAATACGAGTATAAGATGTGCTTAAAACTTATGTAACTCACAAAGTATTACATGTTTCTAACTCAATTCGTGGCTAGAAAGTTCATTAGGTGAATATTTGCAAAATTCGTCCCTTGCATTCTTCGTGGCGGTTTGACAGAAAAGGGACAAGATCCTCTTTTTAAGGAAAGTATCAGATGGCGAGTTACTCATTTAGACGACGAGTTAAGCAGGTACAAGGCGAGTTGTCAATAGGTTTAGCACGGTTTGCTTAATTTTATAATGCAGCGGCGTGTTGCTAAACAGCGAGTTGCTAAACAACGAGTTGCTAAACAGCGAGTTGCTAAACGGCGAGTTGCTAAACAGCGGGTTGCTAAACGGCGAGTTACCAAACATCGATTTGAGTATTTTATTAGGGTAGCGAGTTGTCAAAAGAAGCAGCGGTTTGATTATTCTATTACACGGCGGTTTGCTTACACTAGCAGTGGTTTGATTATTCTATTACACGGCGGTTTGCTTACTTTTTTAGCGACACTTTTTTTACCGAAAAAGTTGAGTAATATGTAATTTTTTATATAGCCTTTATAACTTATTTTTACATCGAATTCAAATTTTGGGATCGAACGAGCAAATTTTTTTTGGACCGAACGAAATTTTTTTTGAAATTTTGCGTGACGAAAAGGGTTTCAGTAAAACGGCCATAACTTTTGATCCGTAACTCCGTTTCAGGCCCGTGACCTCTCAAATCGAAGCAAAAAACGAGACGGATCACGCTGTAACCACCCTTTAGCTGGTTAAGGATTTTTCGAGGCCCAAAAAGCTTGTTTTCTATGATTTATTGACATTTTTCAGTTTTTTCTGGAATTTTTGGCCGCAGATTCCGCATCAAATCATTCACGGTTTTCTATTGATTCTGTAAAATCCCGTTAATTCATTTATCGGTTTTAATCATAGACGTGTAAAATCCCGTGAACGTGAATTGCTTACAAAACCACAACTTCAATCATAATATCCACTTAAGATCCAACAAAATCTTTCACACTTCATAATAAATAACCAATCATTCATCATGTCTACTCCAGTTAACACATCCTCCACAGATAGCCAAATGCATAACAATATAATGGCAGCTGGTTCAAAAGAGCGTCCACCGATGCTTGGACCAGGGAGATATTCTCAGTGGCATTCGCGTTTTCTACGATACCTTGACACTAAATCGAATGGTGAATATCTGAGGAAATGCATCTTTGACGGTCCATATTTGCCTACGAACGTACTCATTGCAGCAGTTGAAGCGAAACATTCTACCAGTAGCTGCACATGAAGAAGTAGAGACAATACACAACATGACAGCAGAGAACAAACTTTACTTTCAAGCTGAAAAGGAAGCTATTTTCTTGATTCTGACTGGTATTGGGGATGAAATTTACTCAACTGTTGATGCATGTAACACAGCAATAGGAATATGTGGACAGCCATTGAATGGCTAAAACAAGGGGAATGTTTTTGAACGTACAAGATTTGTAAAGACCAATCTATTCTGGAATTTGGCAATTATAAGTAAGGTTTACTTCTAAGAGATGGAGATCCTGTAGTCTTATTACTCCCGGTTTTATAAACTGAGAATGAGTTGACAAGGAAACAACACTTGCAAGTTTCACCCAATGCAAGTGAATGGTTTCAATTTCTTCTTACAACTTAAACCAGAATGTGTCTAGATTTATGACGGTTGTCAAGCAGGACAGGAAATAGACAGGTCGTCTTATCATAAGCTGTTTGAAAGTTCTGAAGCTAGTTTAAAAACGAAGTTTAATGATATCGTTCTGAGAGATTAGCCAGAGTGCAAAGCCATTAGCACTCTTATGCGGCTGCTAAACCATATTCAGATAACTACTTTCAGGCTCATGTACCTCAATAGATCGATTGCCACCATCATACAAGTAATCTTCTTCCACGACGAACAAGTGCGTCCTCCAGACCAAGGCAAAGAGATCATCCAACCAGTGAGTCCTCAATCTGAGGTCAGTTACTGAGGAAGACGTGATCCAGAACAAGCTCGAGGGTAAGGATATGCAAATAGAAACTTGGCACTCACTGCTAAGTTTTTTTTAAGAAGTGTACAACCTACAACAACAACATTAGACTTCTTCAAACTCGAAGAACAGACTGAAGATGACCCACCAAGGTTATTACAATGGACAATCGTCAAGCAGTTGGGAAATAAAGGACTGTCACAGTTGCTTGGGGCTAGGGAAAAGTTGGCAGTACGGTAGTGCAAAGACTTAGGATACCAGTACTTTAATGCACAAGGGATTTGGACACTTATGCCAGTGATGCAGGAAGCCAAAAGCGGGGTTAAAGACTACGCGTTTACACAAGGAGAAGATGATGATGATGCAAACAAGCTGATACAAGGTGTTCCACTTCAAAGTGAGGCAAGCTGATTGGCTAGTAGACACAGATGCGAGATTGTTAAGAACAAGAATTGAAGCTCATTACAGTTACAATGCAAAAGATTCAGGGAGGTCCTCACCTGCGGATTCAAGTTCTACTGATACGCCATTGGAACAGGTACAAAAACCATGATGATAATGATGTGTTTGCCAATGTGAGACGACTTTCTTAGCAACCTGAATCCATTAACGACACATTAGGTTTTGGGAAGGCATGATAGCAATGTCATTCCTAGATTCATCAAATATATGTACTATGATAATCAGGTTGATCAAAAATGCGGACTGATGTGTTGATTGAGCGTTTCGTTGCTGTGCTGCGTGCTTCGCTTAATTTAATTGCAAATTTAACTCTTGATAATGAGGAAAACAAAAACGTTTTTAAAGCAATTTAAAAGAAAGCGAACGACATCATTGACTCCAAGAACTGAAGGAGTGCATAAAACATAACCTTGATGAGTCTAGTGGGGCTTCTGGGGGGAGGCCACTAGCAGTCGGGTTAGTTCTCTGATTGCACTTCAGACACCAAAACAGACTGAGCGTGAGAAGTTCACTGCCCTTAATGACGCCTAAACGAGTGAGTATAAAATACTTCAAACACTGTTAAATGACACTCTAGTGACTATTAGCTCTTAAAGACATGACATAAAAGAGGGTTTAAAAACTAAAACCTATGAATATTTTCAGTTGTCAATCAGAAACACGATGTGCTAGTCAAAAAAGAGTCTGTTACTAGGTCACAATTTTGAAGTCAACTCAAGAGAAAACTAAGGTTATTTCCGGGATTTAAAGGTTTGGAAGGAAAACGACATGAAACGATGATTGAAATGGACAAACAAATAAAGTTTTTAAATGAAATTCTTTATAAACGTAATCAGTCAATTCAGACCATTTCACATGTTAGCCACCCAAATGGCGCAAGTATATGGTTAGATCAACCTTTGCTATCCAAAGCTACCTAATAGAAGCTCAATTCTGATTTAGCCTCGTTTGTATGAGATCCCATTTGATACTTCGGATCCTGTCAAACAGATATTTTTTTGCTCCGATGGGGAAGAGACAGTGACTCTTGAAGAGGAGAGTAGATCAAGTTGGATAAAGAACTGTGTAACCCTATAATTACACGTAGCAAAACAGTCTTTATGAATACTTTCACAACCCAAACCTAACCAAAATAACCCCCCCCCCCCCCAAACCCACCCCCCACCCCCCCCCCACCCCTTTTATACCTATCAATTTTATTCACCCCCAAAAAAAACCAATATTTAAACCACCACCACATACCATCAAAGCCTATCTTGATCAGTTGGAAACTGCGCCTAAAGAAGTTAGGAATGACAATGTGGAGAAAAACGTTTTTGTTAGGGACAAAGCCAAACATTGCTAAAACGGTTGATTTTCTACCCATGTCTAAATCCAATTAGTAAAAGTAGACTACTTTATAACGAGATGGGACAAAACAACATTCAATCATTTTAGGACTATTTTGTCAAACAAACTTGGTCTAATCATACTAGTAGTGCATTTTCCTAACCCAAATGCTAAGAGTATAAAGTTTTGATCAAAATCTTATCCCCCCCCCCCCCCCCCCCCCCCCCCCCCCCCCCCCCCCCCCCCCCCCCTATGCCTCTTTCAGACAAAAACTATACTAGACAGTCATTGTTTTATTCATGAACTTAAAAGAGAAATGAATGACGATTTGGAGTACGTTAATTCCCTTGAAAAGGTGGCTTGCAGATCTTGAATCAGAAAAAGGTGATTTTTCAAACATATATGATCTACTTCTCGTAAGAGTGTGTGTCCTAAAGTTGTTACTTGTTCATATTTGCATTCTTTGGTCTGATTTAATGCTATACTGAATTTACACATGACTTGTATCTTCTTTAAAAGTCAAAGAATGTGTATGTCTTGACAAAGCTTTCCGAAACAATAGGAATCTCGTTAAACAAAGAAGTTCTAATAATTGTTAAAAAGTTTTCTAATAAACTTAGAAAACACTCGATTTCTTCTTAAAATTTTTACAACATTGTAAAGAATAGATGAAAAACAACCCAGTTTGCAATAAGAAAAATGCTTTCAAATGTATTTCAAAAAGAACGTGAACTATATCTGAAATACATGATGAAAGCTCCAATGCAAGAAAAGAACATGGTGATAAATGCATGTTAAGAAACTCATTCTGGTAATAAAAGGAAAGTCTGTGGAAACTCAGTTGATAAAACCATCTGTTGTTCGACAACCCTTATGCTCAACGGATTCCAAAACCATCAGTTTTAGGAAACCGACTCTCCTTTTTTCAAATTCTCCTGAAATGAGAAGTTTTCAAGATACAGTATTCGGTTAATATACTAATGTGTCGGATGGTTTATTTAAACCAGTCAATCACATAATTGCTCAGAATAGAAACAAGCGCTTCGAAACACAAATGTGCTTAAACAGGAATGTTTAGAATTGCCTCCTCCACAACACAAAACAGAACACACAGTTGCCTGTGCTTCTAGGTATACTAATCCTATTGTCTAAATCTTCAGGAGTAATTCAACTACTAGTGTTAGCAGACCAAGCTCTTAAGTGCTATCAAGTTAAGATAAGGTCGTGAATAACAAATAGTCATGTGGAAGTTTCAAAAGAAGAAGTAAATACCATATTGGATTTTTAGTATTTCTAAGGAAAACATAAGTCTTGTAAATTGCGTGTAATGATAGTTATAAACGCCAAACCTCGAATGCGATGCTGTGTGGGCTGAATTGTAGGAACATGGTGTTTTAATTCTAATCATGATGCTTTGTGTTTCTCGATACTTGACAAGACGTGAATGCTTTAGTAGAACTTAAGATGCTCAAAGTTAGTGCCTATTTGTGCTAGTTAAACCCATGAGAAAGCGAAACAAATCTGTTGCAAACACCCCTTATGAAAAACAGTTTGCATCAGATACCACTATTCTGATATATGAGTTTCTATAAGATGTTTGTTGTGATTTCTAATATCAGGAATGGAAATGGTGGATAGTAAGAGATGTCCATCAGTTTATACAGGGACTCATAAGCCGCTTAGGACCCTATACAGATATGGATGCTATAGATTAGGAAAGAGTGAATCAACAAGTCTTTTGTCCCTCTATAGACTTTGTCCTCTTAGGATTGATATGTCTGATGATGATAAATTCCTTAGGATCACAAATGTTAGTGTTCCATCTGTCCTATAATTCTGCTTGCAGATTGTACAACTCATCTATTCATTGTTGACTCTGGGTAAACAATTCAAAAAGACGTTTGAACAACAACAGTTCAAGCCTCGGTCGTCAATGTCAAATGGTGTCTGCTGAAAATAACACTTCAGGCCCCGTTCCTCAATGATCAAAAAGATGTTTGATCGCAACAGATTAAGCTCTCGGTCTTCATCAAATGACTTTGTTCATAATCCGTTCAGAACTGGAGTCTCAAGACCGCAGCAATGAACAATCAAGTTCAAAGCTGGTTCCAAAAGTTGTTCCTCTAGCAGTCAAGACAGCTACATCACGACAAGAGTTGGAATTACTATTCCACCATCATATAGCAATGCTGAGGACAACAGGTAAATAAATACAAATCAAAAAAAACAGAAAATTTCCAAAAAGAATCTTCTCGACATATATGGTTTTAAAGATTTGTCTATGGTCTTTATCGTCTGTGTCGAGAAATCCACTTTCGTAAATTGATAAACAAAATAAGCTTTGGTATAATAAGTTAACTGGATCATTTGAGTGACACATCTGGTCTATCCAACTAAATATAAGTCTTAAGTTAATTAAGTTAATTTATAAAGACGTTTTCTGACGAGAAATCCTTTTTATAAGTTAAAAGTTCCATCTTGGAGGTCTTAATCATTACCACTACTTATACATTATTTTCAACTATCCGAGTAGTCATCTTCATTATCATTGGTAAAACAAAAGTTATTTTTAAAATTATTTAAGTCTATTTTCTTTCTGTTTATTGAACACTACTCAAATCCTTATGGACGACCTGATCTTACCTAAAAAAGATTATACTATATACGTGGGTTATACTTTTACCCGTGTGTTTCCTTATAATAAAATTGATACTTTCAGTCATTATAAATTTAAAGCTTTTGAAACACATCAACATACATAAGAGATTGAGCTTTATTTTAATATTTCTGTTTGAGATAATAAAAAGGTGCTTTCCCTTGTTTGTGGAATTGAAATAAGGATAGAAATGAGCATATAGTATGTTACTTTGTTAATCCAAAACCAATATGTGTATTTCATGTCCTACTTGTATGTTGTCAAGTTGAGCCATTTTTGTGAATCTTTGAAGAACTCGAGTCAATATTGAAGCTAAAACCTAAAAGTTAGGGTATCCTCATATAGTCATATCGCACCCTTACACATGCCATAAAGAGAGTAGCAAACAGTTGGTAAAAAATATTCTTACATCTTTTTCCAAACTCATTAGAAATGCCAGAACTTCTGTTGCCTTTGTTTGGACAATCTCTAGCCAAATGTGTCACACCTCCACATAATTTGCAACACCCTCCTTGTAAAAGAACAATATGTTGTAGAGGGAAATTTTCAAAATTAACACCTAAACAGACACTTATATTCGCACAACCACGCTAGGGATAAAACATATATGGTACTCAAACATACATACCGTTGGATAAATTCCATGAGAATTTTTGGGGAAATCCTTACTCAAATGTCCTTATTCTTTACAAATAACGCAAGTTGCATAGTTTGTCCCCCCTGCATCATATGTTCATCAAATTAGCATACAGTTCTAACTGAGTATGAGATCATCTTTAAACATGATTTAAACGCCTTAAACAAAAAAAGGAACATGATAGCCAGCGTTTGTGGTTAAAGTATAACCATATTATAAAGTGCTCAAAGGTGACAAACAAATCAAGATTGTGCATAACAGGCCTAAGAGGATGTTTAAAGGTGTGTTTTCAAATTAATCATTTCGGATGCAATGATCTAAATCAGAATCAGATTATCGGTTGCATTTAAAGCTTAGTTAGGTAATTTTCTCTTTATCAAAAAATGGCAAGCATTGAGCCAATTGGTTTCACACACAATATGTTTCCAGAACAACATGTCATCTTATAAGAATAGCACTAGAAACATATAATACATAGAAACCATTATGTACTTATTTGACAAATGTGACAGCCTTAAGTTATAAGAAAACATCTTATCAAAGTGCCTATCAGAATTACTTGTAAAAGCATTGCCCTAGCACTTGAAATACATATCAAGAAGCAAAATCTTTTTGCTTACATGTGTGTAATTTACAGTTGTGGTAAATCAACTGAAACTCGTGGTCTAACGTTTCGTACACAGAGACCAAAGTATGCTTGAAAGACATCAACAACATCCTATGTTTTCACTTTCCATTTCCCAGAATTCTTACGACTTGTCTAAGCATCTGACGTTGTCTCTGAAAAGCAAGAAGTCCACACATAACGTTAAATTAATGGTGAAATTCAATAAGCGTTAAACAAAAAAATATATGTTTCTCTCAAAATACCTTTAAAAGTTGTGTTGCACTGTCGTCGTGAACTCCCTACACAAATATCAGAATACGTCTGGTAGACGTCCAAATATAGTCGAGCGTTTTGGCTACCACAACTCGATGAAGGCATCTCGCAAGCAGTATACCAACTAAACGTCACATCACAACATCGCATATTTTTCTACATTATATACAATATACAATAACATGCCACCAACACGACGCCGTATTTTGGTTCATTGCGATTTTCACAAAAAATGGCGCCATGGCTGCAAGCTTATTAAGCTTGCCTCTCCAGAAGGTCAAGCCAATCCCAAACGCCCCTAATTTCACAAAAAAGTCTAAATTGCAAAATTAGATAGATGTATATATGTGGCTCAGATTGATTAACAATTGAGAAAGGCAGATACACCCGCCATGGCTGCAAACCTAATAGTTTGCCCCGCCAAGACGCGGCCATTCGCGGCTTTAATCGAGTCTTTTCAAATTCATCACAGCATGTTGTAATCAATATCACCATCAGACAACATTGGCAGCCATAGCTACAACCACATTCTCTAAATATCATCATCGCCCAATATTTAATACACATTTAGACATTCACGGTGATATATCTTCCACCAAGAAAATAGACAGTGGCATATGATAAATGTAGGATCGTTTAATTCATAACACGGGTGATGATTCTTGTAATTGGGCTAGTTTCTAGAGAGAGAAACACATGAGAGAGATTTTCTAGTGAGAGAAAATATGTTTAATAAGAAAAGTGAAAATGGCTAGCTTGCCTCTTCCAAAGTTGGAAGAGGCTTATATAGTTTTTACAAAATACCGGGTATTAGTACCCGACTTAAAACCGAAAGACATACGATTAACTATTAAACTACGAACTATTATAAACAATAAATATACGGGGTGACCGAGTCTTTTACTCATATCTAACAATCTCCCCCTAAGGGAGGTCACCCTTGAAAACACTAGACTTAAGCTCTTACAGCTTGCAGTCTTTTGATTCTTCATGTTACATCTAGTACTTTGTTGTAGTGATATTTAGATAACAATTGAGCTTGTTCACTTTGACTTGTTTTGATTTTGATCATGAGCTTTCTTGAGATCATCAGCCAAACTTAATCTCTCATCATCTAGTAATTTATTGCCATCTTGTGCACTTGTGAAGAAGAATATGATATCAGAGTTTGCGGAAGCTTTGACACCTTTATGAGATCTTTCATAACTTCATAACAAGTGTAGGTCGTGTCTGAGCATTCGGTTATTAACTTGACATTACTGGAACTGGGTATCTCCATCTCCATCTCCATCTTTAAATGATCCTGTAATGAAACAGTTAGCAATAAAGAGAAAATTGATTTGAAAAATCAGTCTAAGTGTTAATTATGAAAATATTTTGTAACACTTCGATAGTTTTGATTGGTTGTCAAATGTTCAATAACCGTCAATTCTTATGCTGGAACAAGTTTGATTCACGTAGAATCGCACCATCGTTTCTTTCCAGTTGACACAAGTTTGATTCTTGTAGAATCGCACAAGTCACCTACCTAGAGCTTGTTTGATGTAGGCTCTAGCAGGATTTCCATCTTCATAGTGAATACCTTCGTATCACTCGGATGTTCTGGCAATATCACAAGGATAATGCGTAGGACTCTTAAGATAACCTTGTTTCCACAGTGTGTGAAAGACAAGATAAATGGAAATGTGTCCTAACGAGATTAATTGATGATCTCTTGGCTCTAGACTCGAAAGTGCGCTTTGATATTAGTGATCGGAGGCTGGAGCTGACTGCCACCTTTTCAATACCGACTTACTCGGAGTGAGTGAGACAGTAGATTGCATGTTTAGTCTCCGTGACAAATGAGACAAGTTTCTTTCAAGAGAAACTCGAATGGCTGGGAAGGGTTGTGCATTGCATCACTGGGTCCATGATGTCGTCTTCAATGTCAGCAATCAACTTGTGATTCTGACAGCATATGTATTGACCCGGTTTCTGCCTTAAGTGTATGGAGGGCTTCTTTCTTTACACCCTTTATCTGTACAATTCTTTTTCATTCCTCAACCCCTTCAGTGCTTACCGAGACTTCATGACTAGCACCTTGTTGGGTATATTCCAGTACTAGCTCCATCTCAGTCGGCACTATTCCCTTGTTCTCACATTTACTCCTTTTAATCATACCTAAGGACTTCTGTACTAACTAGTGGATTGTCCCTGGGTAGATCCCTCCGGTTCTGGCAGGATCATAGGAACGAGTACCTAACCTTACCATCCTTATAACTTCGATAAAAGTAAATACATGGTCAGTCTTTTGGTACAGTTCACCTTGCCATAAAATCACTGTTGAAAAACTCAATCAGGTACTTATGATATAACTATCAAAGTGTTTAGTACCCGATTGTTTTTGCATTTCAGAAAAGCTCCCCCTCAACATGTGCATCGGTATTCGAAACTGTTTAGCACATAATTGTAGGATCGTTTAATTCATAACACGGGTGATGATTCGAGTGGTTTAGCTAGTTTCTAGTGAGAGAAACACAAGAG
>BQNB010105940.1:0-18130 GCA_026074375.1 Tanacetum coccineum | reverse complement strand
AGACTTGAAAACCCTAATTCTAAGTGAAACCCTAACTTTGCAATACTTGCTTCAATACTTGTAAACCTTTAACCAACCCTTACAAACAACTTAAGACATCTTAGATATGATGTAGGTATATGTGTATGGCCTTGGAAAATCAAGCTATGGATTTTATAAAAGGGGTGTTTGATGCCGTGGCTATGTAGAGAGAAAGGGAGGGTAGAAGTTGATTTTTGGTAAAGAAATGCAATGTATGTTTTTATCTTCAAGTGTAAGACTTATAAGCTAGTTACTTGTATTATAACAAAGACTAAAAGTCTAAGCAATGAGAGGGGGGGGACGTCACATTTGGTGAGAAAAATGGGGATGACTAGTGATGTAAATCACTAGTCATGAAAGATGTCTTGTTAACCCATTCTTGCACAAGACTTATGGTAAGGCTTATGAGTCCTTATGTTCCCAATTATGGAGGTGATCCCATGAAATCAAGGAAGAATATCTAACTAGCAAAATGAAAGTATTATACTTGAAAAATGAAAGTATAATGTTATAATGTAAAGTGTAGATAACTTTAGAAGTGTATACTTGCATTTTAAATGTGCAAGTCTTGGTTATTTCTTGTATATGGGGCGTCCTATTTAACAACCATTTGTAAAGTTTATAAACTTTTTGATCATTGGAAATAATAATAGGCATTTGTTGAAGCGTAGATTAATTAATGTAGTTTCGGGTATGCCTAAACATATTTTTATCCCGAAACGTAAACAATTTACGTAACCAATAAAATAAAATGAACAAAGTTAATAATTATCCTCAAAATAATTACTTAACACTTGCTTGATGTAAACATTTAATTGTTTTACGCCCGTTTACATTGAACGATAATTTTTAGCTTACGCGATTTAACTTAACGTTTACAATTAAAAGCAAACGCGTACAATACTAAAAATACATAGTGAATTTATTGACGTCGCAAATGACCCTAAAACACGGGGTGTTATAAGAAGGCTCAGGTTTTTAATCATTCTCATTAAGATGAAGAATGATATAGGGTGTGGAGCTTCTGACTTTCACCACAGGTCTTCGTCAAACAAGGCAGCTGAGACATGGATAAATGGCCGTATCGACGGAATAGATACCCACGCTCGTACACATCCTCATTTGAGTGGATCCTAAGGTTAGTTATTAGGAAAGGGAAGTAAAATGGTTGTTAAATAAAAATCACAAAACAAATAGATTAACGCCAACAAATAAGGTATGGTGCTAATAACTTTCCCCGACCGTCCCATGATGAAGACTCAAACAAACGTCTCGATCTTAGAAATGACAAAGACAACCTAAGTTGACGTTCCCATAACGGTTAACTTCCCTTACACCTCGAACTTTACATACTTTTACAAAGAAAGTTGTGATATCGGCCACTTTTTACAATACTTTACATCGTTGATTTTTGTGTGTATCAATGAATAATTGATCCTTACAAATAATGTCTTCGGTATATACTCAATGAATTGACTACCTTTCATCATTCTTTTTTTGCCAATACATCATAAATCTCGGTGTAATTCACCGTCTTCACTATCATCATTTGTCCGGCTGATTTTTCCTTTTAACTTTTCTTCTTCGGACATAATACATAATTGCGAAAGTAGCAAAATACACGAGCTACAAAACATCCCTATTGCATTGTGCAATTTTCCCAACTATTACATAGATAGAGAAATTTTCACTTTGACGCAGGAACTACAAAACTTTACACGAAAGCAACTAGCAACATTGATCAAATAGGCTTTTAATCTACACGGTAGGCTAAAGTGTAAAGGTGAAACGAAACAATTTTTTAATTTATGTAGAAAAAGAAAGGAATGGCTCAGCAGGTTGTTCTAGGGGTATCTTTACTCTAAAAATGAGAGTAAGCAAAAGGGTTACACGGGGGTTAACTAACCAGTGTAGTTAGTTAATATTACGACATATAGGCTTTTTGGTTTTATCTTAGAAATTTACCAGTCAAGCATGTTACTCCATATAAATCCATAATACTTATGATTGAGGTCTCGAGTGATATACCAGGCCAAGTTCTAAATTCTACTACATCACCGGCACACTCATATTTTTGTGGAATTTTAGCAAGCAATTGGAAACGGATAGGCTTAATTCTCATAAATAGACATTAAGGGTTATAGTACGCTAGGTAATGTAACTAGTGATTTTTCACAAAAAAGTCATGCTAAAAAATTTGAAATTTGATCCATTTTTAGGCATGTTAGCATTTTATTTATGAAAATGAGGACAAGTACGTTCTAATTCTCCACCCCCCCACTTAAATTATACAACGTCCTCGTTGTATAGAAAAACAGTTATATAATATGGGAAAAGAATTAGAACAAGGAAACTTCCCTGATAGTTTGCTCCAAAATGGTTCTCCATTTTGAGTGTTTGAGCAAAAAGAGTGTTGACGAGGGATTTTATAATCCCTAAGAGAGGTCAACACGAGGTATTTTCAGACAATACATTAGAGTCGATTTCATTTACAGCAAGGTCCTACATAAAAGTTAGAAGAAGTTCATGCAATTCGTGCTTCGGCTAACCTACAATACAAGCAAATAATTAAACACACAACTGTACAGGTTACAATACACCGTATCTCAAACCCTCGGATATGTCGTATGTAAACCTGTGAAAACAATTAAATACTGGAAATTAAGTACAGGAATTTAAAATTTGATAATTGTCCAGACATGCATACGCCGTATCCAGAGGGGTTCGGTACGTCGTATGTATGTCTGGGCAGACAGAATCAATTTATTTTAAGATTGAAACAATTTAAATGCAACAAACAATTAAAAACATAACCGGGTTGTCTCCCGAGGAGCACTTTTGTTTTAGCTGGTCTTTAAGTTTGACCTTTTTCTTTCTTGGCTCATTCATCTGGTGTTGTCATGACCTACCCTTCATTAGTTAGACGTAATAATTCTCGATAAGTGTCGAGGCTTTTCTTTGAATGATTGAGGTGTTCGGACTCCTTTATGGTAATGTACTCTTCGTCGTCATTGAATGAGTACTTCATCATTTTGAATCTCTAGACCTTGCAGTTTGATGGTTTAGGAATTAGATCGTCCTTATGTTCTTGATCTTCTTGATTACAACTGACATTGCTTGCTTCATGATCTCTTTCAAATATATGGTTGGTGTCAAGATGAGGATTATTCCCCCATTTAGTTTTTATATTCGCATAAGGCCCTCATCCAAAATTTTCCATGCGAGTAAATAGAGCGATCTCGTGGGTATTTACTTTCCACCAACAATCTTGTAATTTTACCAGTACCTCATACTCTAGCTCGTGGAAGTTTTCAAAGCAGTTCTTCAACCATTTGCAGAACTTTAATACCCTAAGAGTCACGTCTCCCTTTGATCTTTCTATTTTTGTTTTCAGTGCTAAGGTTTCATTCTTCAATTTCCCATCAGCTAGTTCATTGTACCAAATATGATCTTGAAAATAGATCATGCTTCCTACCCGAACCATTCCTGGCAGTTCCCCACCATTACAGAATACATCAATGTTAGAGTTGCACATGGCCACTTAGTTTTTCCATTCTTGAAGCGGTATGGTTCGCATATGTGATCACATAGTTGGTACTGTACCCTATTTTCTGACCATGGTTCCTCGTCACCTTGTGTTTTATTATTCAACTCTTGCATGTATTCATCGTATGTCATGACTCCTTGGATATCGTAGGTGAAAAGATCAGGGTCAATTTTGAGGAGGTGGTTGAATTCTTCAAAGGTTATGCACAAGGGTGAATCGAAGTTGAACAAGTCATTATCAATTTTAAAGATTTCGGGAACCTAGTTAATTATATCAGGGTCATTATCGTCGTCAATTTCTTCTTCTTTGTCATGTTCACAAAGATCGTGGAACTTTAAAACAAATCTTTCGATTAGATCATCCCAAGTAGATATAGTGCCGATACATTCTTTTGTAAACCATTCGCTTGCGGCACTTGAGAGAGAAATAAGGAAGATACTAAATCCAAATTGGTCGTGACTTAGTCCTCTTATTTTAAGCGGTTCAACAATTTCAATGTGTTTGTACACATCTTCTCCTTCATTCCTATAGAAAGTGTTGATACGGACTTCAGACAAGAATGTTCCTTCGATCTCAATAAAGTTCTTTTTGATCATTTTCCCATTGGTATCGTTTGAGATGAAGCTTTTACTAGTAGCAGAAATGTATTCCTTAGTGATCGATTTTGCCATTGTGATCTTCTTCTTAACCTGAGAACAAGAATAAATTGATCAGTAGGATATGCTCTCGGGGGAGAGAACACATAGAAACAAGCAGGAAACCGATTACGGAAAACTGGTACTGTATCAGATGACTAATACGCCGCATTCTATTGATCAATAATACGTCGTATGGGTCTGTTGAATAGCAGTACGCCATATAGAGTCTAATGAATACGCCGTATTGTCGAGAAACATATACGCCATTTAGACAGTAAAACTTCATATGCTGTCCTGAACAAAAGGTTAGATACGGCGTATCCAACTAGTGGATACGTCGTATCAGGTGATCAGTCAGAATAGAATACTATATAAAACAATTAAATGCAATAAATTAAAGCAAACAATAATAATTTAAATCAGACAATTCAGCAAAACAGTTAGCTGTTAGAAATTAGAATTAATAATTTTACACTAAACAAGGTAAAAGTTAGAAATACTAAAAAGAATGAAGATTAAACTAATCACTCCCCGGCAGTGGCGCCAAAAACCTTGATGTGTCGTTGTATAGGTGTTAATTATGAGTATCAGGTTTTACATTTATATTTAGCCGACAAACCTAAAGACAACACTTTAACGGGCAGAGTACCCGGTCAAGATGTAGCTTCGCGGTAAGTAGGGTGTCGAACACTAAGAGTGAGAGTTAACCAATCATTCTATCAATATTTATTCTAGTCTAGATTAGTCTAATTACTGGTTAAACCTATGCTATATACGTTGTCTATTGAGATGGGGGGTTTTCAGCCTGAGAGACTAGCACAGGTTTATGGTGACAAATATCAATTCTAAGCACAATACACACTAAAGCAAATAAACACAAGACAAAAGAGCGGTACGAGCCAAATAATAGAAAACTATATTAACCATGTTAAATCCGATTAAATGCTTGTTTGATTAATTAGTGCAATGGCTGCTTATCTCGAGGCGACATATCATTCTTAAGAATTAGGCGGTACTTCTTCCTAAGACCTAGCACGAAAAATCCTGTCACGATTAACGCATTGGCATAAAGCATCCTTTAGTTTAATTATAATCTACCATAGGGAATTAAAGCAGTGGTGATCCTGTTAAGACCCTAGCCCATTGGGACTTTATCTACTTATTGCTTGATGTTGAATTATATACCGGTAGTCCACCACCAAAATCAATTACCAATTAATTAAGAACAATACTGGTTGAACAATTATCGGGTCACCTGCCAGTCCAACTAAGCTCATAAACATAGGGTAAAAGATAAGGTGTCATTTGTGATCCTATTGGTCCGGGAATATAAGACACAACACGAAGAGCTATCTCAGCATCTAGTTTACTGGTTAGGTCTCCCTAGACCCAATTAAATGATAGGTCGCATGTACAAGCACATAAACAAGTATGAAGCGATAAACATAATTAAACAACAATGATAAATTAAGCAAAGTCGGATTAAAACAAACCAAACATTAAATTCTTCATTAATATGGCTAATACTCAAGGGTATTAGCCCACAATCATTGTCATTATTACAAACGTGATCAAACAGTGAAAATCGAATGCATTAAGAAAAGTAAAGAAATTACACGATGTCTTCTATGGAATTAGGATTGGTGCTCGACCTTAGCTGCTCTTTTTGGCTTGAGAAATTCGACTTCAGAAGTATATTATACAGAGAATATGTTTTTGCCCTTGAAACTCGTTTTTGAGTCTCATATTTATAGTGTCTAAAAATCCCTCGATACGCCGTATCCAAGGAGATGAATACGGCGTATAGGGTTAATTTCCTTGAAGTTCGCGATAAGATCAAATCAATCAAGAATAATTACCATCAATCATATTAAATACGTATCTTTGACTGATGGATAGCTGTGCATACAGCGTATTAGAGAGTAGTGGATACGCCAGATCGAGAATTGATCAATACGCGTTCTTGTGATGAGCTGGCGTTGATACGTCGTATCTTCTTGCTGGATACGGCGTATTGATGCAGAATTCAACTTTCTTCAAATGTCTTCGTTTAAGCTCTAAAATTGCGCCTTATTGCTTCTTATCTTCACAGTGACTCCTAATTACTGCAATAATAAACTTTTGAAGCAATTAAATTACCAATATCTTGCATTAAATTACATAAAAGTGGGTAAAATTGATGGGATTAAAAGATAGTAAATTATGAGTATTTGCTGATATCAATATGTGTCATAATTTTACACTTGTGTTTTGTTTCTGGACTGTGTGTTGTTTTTATGCAGAAATGGGATCTTTTTTCCTGTATACATACCCTGGGATCCTACCAAAGTAAAAGTTGGTATGTGGGAAACAAATAAGATTAGCCATGATTGCAGAAATACCACCATTTGGTCGCATTGTTCCATGCATTCCAGTTCTCATGATCGTGCTGAAACGAGCTGGAAGCAAGTGTTGAGAGTCTTTTTGATGAAGGTGGTAGTGGGAACCAAACTGAGCAAGGGAATCCCGCCGGTGGTGGGCAAAGTGCTGACATCCAGCCAGTTGTTGAGGTTGTGGATACTATTGTTGAGGTTATGGCTCTTGTGCAGCCAAGGCGCTAAGGGAAAAGGAAATCTGTGGTTGTGGATGCGGGCGGGGCTTCCCATCCTCCCAAAAAGCTGAGGGAGGATTATGTAACTCCTGGTAGGACCTCCGTAGGTGGTAAGTCCCGGTACGCAATCAAGAGGTTGCTTGCTGGAGCTGTGTTGAATGCTGAGGTTGGAGTTGCGGCCATACCTACTTTACCTTTTGTGACAGCTTCTGTATCTTCCACACCAAAGCATGAGGGCGTAGATCATATTGATTCTATGGCTGGACCCAACCTCTGTACTGTTGAAGCTTCATGAAGGTTTGTTATTTCTTCAGACTCCTCTCATCATTCAGGTGCTAATGTTGCGGAGGCTGAAGTTAATTCTCTTGTCAGGTCTTTCGCTCCTATGATGACGATTGTTACCACTGTTACCGCAACGATTGATCCTACTTTAGTTGTTAAGGAGAAACCTGTTAAACATTCTATGTTTTTTGATGATTCCTCTTCAGCTGGTGGAGCCAATCCCAACAATGGTGTCTTTTTAGATCTTACTGACAGCGATTTTCTTGTTAGTGGTATCCGCATCGTCATCGACCCTGAATCTGTTCTTCATAAGAATTACGTTCCCTAATGGAGCGTGACTCATGGGTCCCGTCTTGATGATGGTCGCGTCTGCCGTGAGATGGTTGATAAGTTTGCTCCTCCAAAGTTCTTTGCATCCGTTCGTGGAATAGAACATGACCAGTTATTTACTGAATTTAATGTCGGAGCTGCTCGCCAAATGTCTTTAAGTGCCGAGGTGAGGATGCGAGCAGAGTACAATGTTAAAGAGAGAAGAAGGCTGAAATCTGTTATTGAGAAGCAGGATGAGATACTGAAGATTAGGGAAGGAGGGATTGAGAATCTGAAGGCGTAAGGGAAGCGGAAGCCGTGGAGGCTATTTGCCTCCGTGCTGAAGCTTCTAATTTTGAAGCTATCGAGAAGTCCCTTCGGGATGAGACGGATGCTTTGAGGGAGCGTAACGTCATCCTTGAAAAGGAGCAGAATGCTCTGGATGTGAAGGTGACGGAACTTGAAGCTTCAACTGTGAATAAGGGATGTGAGCTTACTAATCTAAATGCTCAGCTTACTTCTGTCAAATCTCAAAATGACAACCTTGTGGATCGGGTACGCACTTTTACACTTAGGTTTTTTCTCTTCTCTTTTTTTTTATTTTCTTATCTGTATATTTCCGCGTCACTGTAAGTTTATGAGCTGGAGGTATCTTCTGCCGGACTCTAAGAAAAAGTCACGGTGTATGAGAATTACACGGAGCAGCTTGAGAAAGTTCAAGATGATCAAATGAAAGTTATTAATTAAAAATTTGATAAGCTGTATACTGACTTTGTGGAGATGGCCCTTCACTTGGAAGAGAAATTATACCCCCATCTTTTAACTACTATTTCCGGCCGCAGATGACTTCTGACCCAAGACATGAAGCTTGTTATTATTAAGTGCCTTCACTCGTCTGATTCCCTTTTTTTCTGCTTATCTTGGGACAGCTATCGGTAAGGTAGTGATAAAGGTATGAAGGATTGGGTTTTCTGATGGGATCACTATGGAAGAAAGCGTAGGGTTTTAACAGATGTTGCTGCCCATAATCTTTTTGCGGAAGTTGATTATATTTCTGCTTTGCAACGGCTTCAGAATGTGAATTTCCCTTTACTTGCATAATTGAAATCCTGTAAGGATGCTAGTATTGAAGCCGTGATGAGTATCCTTCGCCTGGAAGAGCCCCTTGCGGACAAGCTAGGGTTGAATGAGCTGCAGCCCCATGTTGACCAGTTGATGGTCCCCATCCATCACTCGTCGGATAAAGTTGTCATTGGTGCTACCGCCCTGTCGCTTGCTTTGGATGTTTCCAGTATCCGCGTCAAAAAGATTAGAGAGAATATTGCAAATCAGAGATCAGCTCTTCGCGATGTGTTTGTTCCCTTAGCTGAGCCCTTTTCTGCTGCGGTTTTGATAGGTACGGAAGGTATTTATGATATTGTGGATGCTACTGCGGGACTCATACCAATGGCCCCTATCACAATTTTTTCTTCTGCTAGTACCCTTGCTCCCATCTCCGTAGATGGACTACCAAGGTTGGTAGGTACGGATGACCAGACAACTGCTGATGAGAATGCTGAGCCCTTTCCTAATGTTGATGATGCGGAATTGAATATTCCTCAGTGATTTTGTTAAGATATTTGGCCTTGGTCGCATGTGACCTTTTTTGTTGCGGCCTTTTGTATGTAAACAATTTCTCTAACTGTTTTTATCCGCTAAATGTTGCGGTTGTTTATGACCTTTTTTGGTGCGATAAATTATACTTGTATAATTTTAGTGTTTTAATCCTTGTTTTAAGGTTCTGCTATCGTTTCAATACCATGATGACATGTTTATCCTGATAGTCTTACTTGAAAAAATATATTTATTAGGTTATTTTATCAGATACTAAGGTTTTGCAATACCTCTTGTATATTTGAGTGAATTTGTAAGGTTACTCCATCCTTTTATTATACGGAATAAATGGGTCATCCCTTATTGCGTGCGCCGTCTTTAATTCATATAAAAAATAACTTTGCAACGAGTATGAAAATAAGAAAATTTAAAGAAAATTTGTGAGGTAGCTAGGCTTCACTTTCTTTGAAATTTTAAATGACATTACAACGTATAAATAAGATAAATTGAAATGCATTACCCCCACCTACGGGGTCCGTTGGCGGAGGTGCTTACTTTTTGTGAATGTAAAAAACCTTCTTGAGGTTGCTGATATTCCAAGTCCGCGAAAGTTGCTTTCCGTCACGGTCTTTTAGCTTGTATGCTCCCTTTCAAGTGCCTCCGTAACTTCGTACGGTCCTTCCCATTTGGGGACCTAGGCTTCCCTGTGTTCTTCTCGCCGGCTTGCATGTTGGTTTGCGGTACACAAGGTCTCCCGGTTTAAAACTTGCATTTCGGACTTTGGAATTATAATACTTTTCCATTTTTGATCTGCTTCTTTGCTCAGTTTCGTCATGCTTCTCTCTTCATCTTCCAAAAGGTCAAGGTTAATTCCCAGAGCTTAATAGTTTTGTCAAGTCCACTTCCACTGTTCTGAGTGTAGCATGGCCAATCTCTGTTGGGTATGGACGCTCCGCTTCCCGTATGTTTAATGAACTAACAGAGTGTGTCTCCGTTGCTTAGATTTTATTCATTGTGCAGGTTTTGTGTTGTCCATAGAACATGAGGAGTCTTCCATCCAATTATTTCTCCTTGCATCCAGCCTTGCTTTTATTCCTTCTCCTAGCTGTGATTTGCTCTTTCTACCAGGCCATTGGTTTGCGGATGTTTAACAGAAGCAAAGTGTTGGCGGATACATAGTTTCTCACACCAATCTTTGAATGGATTATCCCTGAACTGTTTTCCATTATCTGAAATGATCTCTCCTGGGAGCCCAAATCTACAGACAATGTTATCCCATACGAATTTTTTGATTTGATTGCCAGTGATGGTTGCAACTGGTTTTGCTTTAATCCACTTTGTAAAGTAGTCATTAACTACTATCAAAAATTTTACTTTCCCAGGCCCTTCTGAAAAAGGTCCAGCTATGTCAATTCCTCACTTGTAGAACGACCATGGGGACGTGATTGGGGTTAGCTTTTGCTGTGGATTCCTTAGAACAGGTTTATGAACTTGGACTAGTTCTTGGCATGCTCTTATTAGTGCCCTGGCGTCCTTATGCATAGTGGGCCAATAATAGCCAATCCTTAAGGCTTTGGCTACCACGGATCGTGTGCCTGCATGCATGCTGCAAGATCCCTCATGTATCTCTCTCAAAACATAGTTTGCTTGAAGTGGTCCCACGCACCGTAGCCATGGTCCAAGGAAAGACTTTTTGTAGAGAGTTTCGCGCGCTCTCGCGCTCGCTCGCACGATCATTGCGACTTGCGTCTTACTGCTCTTTCTTTTTTCACATCCGCTGGCAGAGTTTCATCCTTGAGGTATTCGAAAATAGGGGTCATCCAGGTATCTCTTTCTTCTTCCACCACTGCCAATATTTCTACTTCACTTATGGATTTTTCTTTTAATTCTTCAACCAATACTTTCTTATTCAAGTGTGCAAAGCTTGTGGAAGCTATTTTGCTTAGTGCGTCGGCTTTTTTGTTTTCACTTCTAGGGACTTGTCTGATTGAGAACGCATTGAAGCTGTTTGTAAGTGTTCTTACTTTTTCCAGGTAACGGAATCATGATCAGCTCTTTTGCAAACATATGTTTCGTTTACTTGGTTGGCCACTAATGTGACATCCACTTTGCTTGAAGGTTTTTCAAACACCCATTTGTTCCGCTATCCTCAAATTTGGAATCCAAAGCCTTATACTCTGGCTTCGTTGTTTGTTGCGTTCGAACCTAAATCTTTTAAGCATAAGTAACACTCCATCCCTTCTTGGGTTTGAGAGTATCAGTCCTGCTCCGAAAACCATTGTGCAGGAGGATCCATTTCGTAAACAAATCCATGTCCTGGGAGTTTTGATAAGTCGAGAAATTCACATATCCTTTTTATACTAAAAATGGCCTTAAAATGAACAATTATGCAAATTGGCTTGTTATTACTTGTTTTGTCATTTTTGATGTGTCGGTACGGATATTCAAAATCAACAAGGAAACGGTCAAAACCAAACAACACCGGACACAGGACCGGACGCGTGCACAAGAGGCAAACATGGTCAAAACCGAACAAACATGGATGCAAAATATTTCTAGCAAATGGTCTGCAAAAGTAAACCCTGCGTCAACACTTGGTCAATCCCACTAAAGACAAAATCCTCATAATACCAAAAAGACCTTAATAGTCAAATCAAATTGCACGAAAAGCCTAACAATCACTAACGCATTTTAGTCATTCTGATTAAATAGATAACGGTCGTTAAGTGTGTTATTAACCCTAAAAACTTTTATAATTTTTACCGTAGCCAAAATACAAAACCAGCCCAACACCTAAAACGAGCACCAAATAAACTTCCTATATAAAGGGTTCAAAACCCAATTTACAAGCCGATACCTAAATTTTGAAGTTACTGTATATCTATTAACATCTACGCGCCAAATTTAGGGTAAAATTTAGGGTCATGAGTGTGTAATTAATCAGTGTGGACATCGGCGCAAAGATTTCTGTGCGAGGTGCCATCTCAGCAGTAGATCGTCACTCCTTGATGGGGGCTTATTGGTTGAATATCTTCCCAATTCTGACAACAAACGACATTTAAAACCATTCCAAAGAAGCACACTCCAAATGGATATTTTGCACTAAAACTAGTGCAAATAAAACACACATGCTCCAAAGAAGTAGGAGTGCCAGCGTGGCGATCTGTGTGATTGATTCTAATCCAACGGCTTCAAGAGAGGATCTAATTATTGGAAAGAATTGAGGGTTCGATTTAAGAGGTGCATCTGTAAATAACCTTGAAGACTGAAGCATCTATCTCTTGGGGGGGCCCTTTATAAATACAAGTCCTGCTCTCTCACAAAAAGAATTCGCTTATAAAAAATAGAAGTGCTTAGTGTAGTGTAGCTTATTGTTAATAAAAATTTTTATATTTTTTTTTTTTTTAAAAAAGGTGGTGGGGTGCTTAATGTAATTTAGATTTTTGTAAATACTTCATTTTTAAAAAGTATTGTAATTCAGTTTTCATTTAATTAAAATTTAAAGTTTCCTTTAATCCTGTGTTGGATTCAGTTTTACTCTAAGAGTTAAAATGTTTACATAAGCTTTCATTGTTTCTATTAGCTCTCAATAAGCTGTTTTCTTACTACTTGAAGCTAGCTAATTACTCAACTAAGCTCTCAAAAGCTTAGTTGAGCTTATCTTATTCAAAGTCCACAATCAAATTTACCACAGCTGTTTGGAAGGGGGGGGTGGGGGGGATATTAAAATAAGAGTCATAATGGAAGGACTTCTAGGGACACCTACCAGCCTTATCCTTGGATAAGTTGGAAGCTTGTAGGAGTAGGCTCCTCGATATTTAATAAGCTTGTTTACCCTTAGATTTTTGTTAAGCTTTCACTTTCCTTTCTTTATGCTTAATCTACTATCTTAGCTTTATAGTGCTTATTATCTGCTTATTGTTGTTAGTTGCTTATTAGCTTATTTTAGTTGTTAGTGCTTATTATATTTGAATTGTTAGGTTAAAATCTTTAGCTTCATTAATCTGTCTTTAAAATTGTCATAAAAAAACCAAAAATAATAGCATAATGAAGTAGCTTATTAATTCTGCTTATTTAGTTGGTTAAAACTGTTTATTAGGCTTGTTAAAGGCTTATTAATATCTGGTATTTGATCTGTGTGATTTAAATCTCATCTTCATAAGCTAAATATGGATTTAAGGGAAATAAGGGGGTGTTGGATCAAGCAGTACTAACTCATGTTAGTACTGCTTGAGGCCATTTGGTCCTTTGATTTCATTCTTAATCTCATATTAGGTTTGTAAGAGTAAGATTTAAGAGCTTAGTTTAGGCTTAATCTAGTTTTTACTAAGTTTGATAGTTGTAGTTAGAATCTGCTAGTATTAGTTTAGAAGTATAATCATTTTAAGTTCAAATTGTTCTAGTTGAATTTGTCTCTTATTGTGCTCTTATTTTGTTTTCAAATGATGTTCAAATCAAGTATCTTAGGCCTGCACTTTTTGTTTTGAGATTTAGCCATAATCATGTCAAATACATCAGCATAGGATATAGCAAGTAGGACTTTTCAATCTCAATTATCAGAGGTTTAATTTAGTTTTTAGGATTTAATTTTTAGTTTACAAGTAGAATTTATAGTAGAGTTGATCTATTTGAGTTTATTTTAGCTTAACTAGGTTGTTTGACTATCTGTTTTTAAGCTGCAAATAAGCAATTTGTCTTTTCAAAAACTCAGTACACTCAGTACATACTGAGTAAATAAGCAGTTTTCAAGGGGGTTTTTCATTAAGCAAATGAATTTCAAAATGCTTTTCAAAAGAAGTTTTAGAGAGCTTTTTGGCTAGGGTTTAAGATAGTGTAGGCTAAAAGTCCATAAGGATCCTTTAGCTTATCTAAAAATAAGCTCAAAGTCACCTTAAGGGACTGTTTGGTTGTCAGTTTTTCATATAGTGCTTAATTGAGGTTTTTAGCTTATTACCTTTAGTTTTTGCTTAGTCTTAGTTTTTAATAGCTTATTAGATTGGTTCCTAGTAGTTTCACCAGCTTATTAGAGTCTAGCCTTAGACTTATATTGTCTTTTCTTAAAATCCAAAAAACATAGGTGAATGTTAAAAGAAGATTTTTCATTCACGCTTTTTAATTGCGTATTGGTTTCAAATTAGTTTCTTGATTAAAATTTTAAGAATAGTATTTTAAATAAGTTTTAAGATCGTGTAGAGCTTATTCCCATAAGGATCCATTAGCTAATTTGAAATTAAGCTCAAAGGTGTCCTATCTATCTGTTTGGTTTGCAGTATTGTCCATAGTGCTTTTTCAACTTATTGCCCTTTCTTTTTCCTTATTTCTAGCCTAGACTAGCTTATTAGTGTAGTTTCAGGTCACTTATAGCTTATTTGGTTCTATCTTTAACTTATCCTAGTATTTAGCTTAGTTAGTTTTGTAAAAAAAAAAACCACAAACATGCAAAGTGAGTTCTGTCTGTTTAAATAAACTCTTTTCAACTTATTTAAGAGTTTTCAAAAAAGTTGTTTTTACAAAAAAAGTTTCCTTATAAGCTGATTTACAAGTTTGCTTTTGAAAGTTTTTGCAAAAAGTTAAAAGGGGAAATTGGGAAGTCAAGGGTGAGCAAGGCTCGAACCCTTGACCTCATCCAACCTCTACCCTTTATAACGTCTCAACACACCACACTCAAACCATCTCTGCCCTTGGGTCTTTTCTGTCTACCTTTCTTTCTTTTATTCTTTTAACACTTCTTTGAGCTCATAAGAAGATAAGCACTTCGCGTGCCTAAATGCTTTTTACCAGCTTATTGGATTACGATTTTTATGTTTTTATATTTTTCCTGCATTCCTTAGCATTTAACCAATTTTCAGTATGTTTCTTAAATTTTTATTTCAAAGTTTTATATTTTCTGTGAATTAATTTTATTAAAAACTAAAAAAATCATTAAAAAATAAACAAAAAAATAATTCTCTTTTTTATAAAATTTTCTTTTATCATTTTTTTAGGATTAGGAATTAAATTTGCATTCGTAGGCTTAATTTTTAGTATAGTTGCTTAATTGTCGCGTTATCTTTGTTTTCCGTTATACGTTTTTTTTGTGCTTAATTGTTTTTCCTTAATTGTTTTATGTGTTTTCTTAGTAGAAATAGTAAACCAAAACAAACATCTGTCGAACCAATTCAAATCATTGTCCAAACGATAATGGAGTCTCAATTTCACAAATCGTTAGGACTTAACGACCCGGTAATCACTTACTGGTTAAAACGCGTGTAGTATTTTTGTGTGAATTTTCCTAAAAGGGTAACTTTTGGAATTTTCATCACTTTGGTATTATTTACGTATACTATTTGGAACGTATCAAAATTTTTGGCCCCGCTGCCGGGGATTTGTGATTAAGATTCCTTCGTTTGAAGTTTGTCGATCGTGATTTGGAGAACCTTTCGTCTTCGAAAGTTACGCTTTTGAGAAAATCAAAAATAAAAAAAAAATTAAAATATAAAAAGTAAAAAAAAATAATTTTTCTTTTCTTTTTAGTATAAGTAGAAAATGATTAAAAAATAAGAAAAATACAAAAATATTTGCTCTTCTGGCTATTTTAATTTCTTCTTGTGATTTGTCGGATTTAAGAAATAAAATTTTTTACAAAGTTGGTAAAGAACACCAGCTAAATAATACTTTCAACTGAAGTATTATCATCCAATAAGTTCCCGAACTTAAAGATTTCAAAAATTTTACAGGTTGTGTCACTTACGAAAAAGGCGCACCTCTTTTGTAAAATTTATTTTATTTAAGAGAGTTACCTTAAGTTTGTTGATTATTCGGTAAACAAAAATATTTTCTTTTCTCATTTCCTTTATCATTGTTTGTTTTGTGCATGCGCATTAGAAAATCCAATTTTCCAAAGAATTCAAACGTAACCATTCCGAGACGTCGAAATAGATGACGTGCTCCAAACATAGTCGAACCCGAGCTTCGTACTATCGTTGAAGTTGCACCAATGGCGGAACGTACAATGGAAGATACTTCGTGCACCCACGAAAGGGTACAGAGAAGCTATCGTTTTGAGGAGGATTAATGCAGATCATTTTGAGATCAAAACGAATTTGTTACAACTTGTTCAAGCTAACCCGTTTCACGGATATGAGAGGGAAAATCCCCATGCTCGTATTAATAGTTTCAAAAGGATTACCTTGACTTTACGATTTAGGGATGTACCGAATAATGTTATTAAGCTTATGATGTTTCCCTACTCACTTGAGGGGGGCGTAAGATAGTAGTACGAGGAAAGAACACCTTATTCGATCTTGACTTGGGTGGGTCTCATAACCAAAATTTGTGAATCAATTTTTCCCCTCCTTCGAAAACCACTTACTTAAAGAATGAATTTTTGTTTTACACAAAAAATTCGAGAATGCAACCTTTTAGTGAAGCATGGGAACGATTTAAGGAAATGCTTAGAGCTTGTCCCCTCCACGGATTTACGGAGTTAACTCAAGTTGATACCTTCTATAACGGTTTAATCGAGAATGCTCAAGACTCCTTAAATGCCGCTGAGGCGTGGAAATCTTTTGGTTAAGACAACTAGAGAGGCCTTGAAAACATTAATTGAGAATAAATCAAAAAGTTCGTTATTCACGTAATAAATCGAATGTTTCTAGGATGAATACTGATTCTAGGGAAAAGTGTTAGTACAAACGGATGAGAAATTTGATAAAGCTTGCGGCTAACTTTCGGACCTTGTTGAATTAGTTTCTAAAATAAGTTGTCATCCTGCTCCTGGTTAAAAAGCGGTTGAGGAAATTTGTGTTACTTGTAGTGGCCTCCTCTGCTTGGTACAATTCGTACCTAATACCGATAACAATCAAGCTAGATGTTTGCTTGTGGCAAACGGGTTTACAATCAAGTTAACCATCCAAAACGTGTTAGTAACCAAATGGCACACATGGTTTGCTCGGTTGCGAAACAATCGGTCAAATAGGTTTAAAATCAAAATCAAGGTCAAAGGGAATATTTTTAATCGGCGGAAATAATTTTTTGGTAATCAAGGTTGTCAGCTCCAAAAAATAACCATGTTCCAAATTTTCAAAATTACGGGATTTTAAACAACCTTTCAAGTACCTAATAATCGTCTTAATTTGTTCAACAAGAGTTTTCATAGTACAAGAGAAAATAATGATCAAGTGATTAAGGAAAAACATGAAAATCAGAATCAACTCGTTGGAAGGAGACTTTAAGAATGAAAATTCAAAACACGAGAAGACCTCAAAAAGCCCTGTCGATGAATCAACAAAATTGTTTTTCAAAACTAACTTGCAAATATGTTAACTGGATTCTTTCAAAACAAGCCTCAACTTGGGTATACTCTTTTGAGAACATTTCCATTCCAAACCCATAAAGGTGAGATAAAAGCCATCTCTAATCGAATTGGTGTTGCTTCGAGGGACCCTCGATTCTACTATCCCTTTTCTCTTAAAAAAAAAGGTAGTGGAAAAGAGAAAACGATGGAGGGACAAAGGATTAAAGAGCAAACCAAATTTCCCGGAACCCGATGTTCCAAAGACTTTGCCTAAAACCACTCCCATTCCAGAACCCGATGTTCCGAAGAGTTTACCTAAGCTGAATATTCCATATCCTTCTCGACTTAATCAAGAAAAATTTCGTGAAAAGCTTCATATCAAAAAGTGAATATTTTTCAAATGTTTCAAGATTTACGTTTTGACATAAGTTTCGCGAATCAGACGCTTTGTTTTTTATGCCAAGATTTGCTCCTACGATTAGGAATTTGCTCATGAATAAGGAAAAGTTGCTTGAATTAGCTAAGATAATGTTGAACGAGAATTGCTCAGCGATGCTCCTCAAAAAGCTTCCCGGAAAGCTTGGAGATCCTGGCAAGTTTCTTATACCATGCAATTTTCTGGGAATGGATGTATGTCACGCCTTGGCCGATCTTGGCGCTTTTTCCATTTGGAAAAAGTTATCCTTACCTAAACTTACCCCCACTCGGATGACTCTTGAGTTAGCGGATCGATCCATAACTCATCCTAAAGGACTCGCCGAAGACGTTTATGTCAAAGTGGGAAAGTTCCACTTCATACCGACTTTGTTGTTGTTGATTTTGAAGCCGATCCTCGAGTACCTCTCATACTTGGGAGATCCTTCTTAAGAACCGGT
>BQNB010105939.1:0-23496 GCA_026074375.1 Tanacetum coccineum | reverse complement strand
ATAACTTTTTAAAATTTATAATGATAACTTCAAGTCGAGCTAATATGAGAAACTCAATCTAAATTCCTATCTATTTTATGAGAAATCTGCCAGAGGTATGCAGGAATCCAGCACAAGCCGGCTTCCGAGTTATACCCGATTATAAAGCCTTGGCCATTTCGAGGGTGGGCCATGGATATCATCGGAAAGATCTATCCCAGATCTTAAAGAGGTCATACTTTTATCCTAGTATAGTAGCTACGGCCCAGCCTTCTCCACCTTCTGCCCTGGGTAGAAGCCGAGCCTCCCCAGAATGTGACTTCTACGGAGGTAATAAGGGTCTTATATATTACTGTTATTCGTCCAGATATTGCTTATGCAGTTCATGTAGTGAGTCAATTTGTGTCTGCTTCTACCGGTCCCCGTCGCGGCGTTAGGCGACATTCATTGGGTAATTCCGCAGAAGACCACACAGGCCATAGGTAACGGCTCTTATGCCTTGCCAGCAGAAATCAATCCAGAGACCGTCCTCCCTATCGCCCGCCCAATGCTTACTATCGAGATTGGTTCGTCGGGCTTTACTCCCATTCCAAAGTTTCCGAATTAGCTTTAGAGATTGAGCAAGTGTAAAAAGTATAGAGTGATCTGGTTTGCGCGGCTTTCGGGTTATGTCTACTAGAATAACAACCCGTAGTCTAGTTGAAACCCTCTTTTACAAGATTACAGACTAAAATGACTCGCTTTCTTTCTGAATCTGCTTTCTCTATTGACATATAAGAGTCTCGACTTGAGCGCTTCCTCGAAATAAAACGGCGAAGGAACGCCTTCTCTCTCGTGCTATGGCTTTGCTTCCTTATCTGGGGAGACGTGACTAAGCCTAAAAGGCGCTAGACGGCACTGTTGACGCCTTATTGTCTTTCCATAGGAACTCCTAAAGTATACTTATGCATTTGAGTCTGTTTAGTCGTGCCTATCCCCGATAGTCACTCCTTCACTCACTTTCTTTCCTTATTTATGTGATTATGTGACACGTCTATCTTTGAAACTATTACCATTAGCTAAAAGACAAAGATGAAATGAAAGGTAAGGTCTAACTAAACCGGCTCAGTACTATGACCCCGACTCTGTTTATCTATCCCTTTCCCGACTCTGTTAAGGAGGATCGCTAACCCAACTCTTTGAATCTCTGACTAAGCCTGTTCCTCGAGTACCGCTTGCTAATCGGCTAACGGAACTGGTAACCGTTGACTGCTTCTTCTCTTGTCTTTAACGAGTCACTCTAACTCTCTCCTCTGTCTACGCTCGTTCCTGTCCTTAAACGAAGCTCTCTCCGGTTGCTTCCTTCTCCTTGCTAAACTAGAAATGATCTCTTACGACTAGCATTGCGATTCACGCATCTCGCACAACCGTGCCTGAGATATTAGTGGTGAATACTCTTGTATACTAGTCGTCTCACAGGTTCTCGTTAGCAAGGATAGAGAGACAAAAGGATAGCTTCGAAAGTAGGTAGGCTAGGGAGATGCTCAAACCGGGGCTGGATCGAATTCCTGTAAGACTTCTATCCTTTTTCTCTTTCTTTCTTACTATATTCCCCTGCCCCCTATATTCAATTAAAAGACTAGAAAACCTCTCTTGTGCGTCTACGTACCCGTCTTACCAATACTGATTAGCTTAAGACTGAAAATCTTAGTTAGATAGCATCTATTGTATTGTCTATCTTAATTCGCTTAAAGCCTTACTTTCAACTCGGCCTCCCGGTCAGTATATCCGAGTTCGACTTAAATAGTCTCGGTTTTCATATTCTTTATCTTTGATATGTGCGGTCCTCAATCGCCGGACGGCTGCCCTCCATCCCCTTGCTTCACGTGCGTGCCCTTCTTATCATTTGTTGGCTAGCCCTTTGTATTTCATGGCATGGCTACATGTGCCCTTTGGATTTGATGGCACTTCAACCGGGGGTCTTTTTTCATCCTTCGATGCTAACTCTGAACCCATGCTTCCACCTCCAGCTTAAGCACTTCTATCGATCAATTCTGGTTCAAGATTTGAAACCGACAGCCGAACCCAACGAGTGAAGTATACGTAAGGAGTTAGAAGAAAGCAAGCAATAAAAAAAGAAAGATTTCATGGCGATATCAATTCCATCATATCTGAAAGAAATTCCTAAAATAAATAAAGAATTCTATCACTTTAAGAAAAAAGGCAAGAATTCCATCAATAATTACCAAATCCTAAATTCAGTCTTCACTGATAGATAGAAAGAGAAATTCTGTAAAGCAAAGAGAAGGCTTGAAATCAAATCCATCTTAATACGAAATTTTGAAATCAAAAATCTTTCCACTTCCAGCGCACCTCCTTTCCATGCTACTTCTTTCTTTTCCACTTCATGACCAGGAATTATAGGTCGGCATTTCTTTCATTCCATCAAGAAAGGCACCTCTGGACGTCTGCTTCAACTTCAAGCCGGGGGACCATGGATCAAGATTTCTGGTTCCCCTTCTCTTTTCAACTTCGCAGTCTGCTACTATTAGAAGGATATGGATTTCTTTCCCCCGGATCTCGATTGATCGGGAGTGCTACTCTTTCCATCAAAGCAATCAAAGCCTTCATTCACACTCATTTTGCTCCACTCACACCCGAAAGAAAGCTAGCTCATCTCTCAGACTGGATCCGGTCGTAGAGAGTGATTGATCGGTCACCAACCTGCAAGACCAAGAATTGGAAGAAAGATCTCTGCTTAGGCTTCCAATCTCTCTACCTCTCAAAGTCACCACTCCTGGAGGTCAGAATCCCATCCTCGGGCCGTCGTCACCACCTTCTTTTGTCCGATCCTTCTCCTTTTGAATGATCGTCACGCTTCTCTTGAGATCGAGATCAGCTTCCCAAGTCAGAACTAGAAAGAATAGTAAATAGCACCGCTGATAGACTTCATATGAGAAAATGGGATGATTCCTCAGGCAGTGTAGCTTTGTCGGGGTGCACCTTTGGTAGCAGCGGCATCTCTATTTCTCTCTGCAAATGCATCCCATTGAGACTTCTCCCCCTGGGCAGGATCTTCCAACCTTTCATTCATTTCTTGATCCATCAACCTGGGAGCGAAGCCCTTCATCTTTCTCTTTTTGCTACTAATAACTGGGCTTCCCTTCACCACAAGATGCAAAAGATTGAAGTTTCAAACCTGGCGGTATCACCGTTTAGGAAAAACTGCTTTCGTGCGGTCTCTTTCTTTTTCGGATGAAGGTGAGTGGCAAAGTCTGGTTCAACTAAGGAGTAGGTCGTCCTATCTGATAGAGCGGGTAATGCTCAAATTCTTTTTTTCGTATTTGGGGTTGACGCCGAGAAAGACTAAAGACGGGAGAGCACGCACAGACATCCTCGGGAAAGCACTAATGAACTACGCCATCCCTGACACTTATGCGGTGAGATACCAACCATCCGATATCGCCCACAAAGCTAAGAGGCCACTGGCACCGAATAATACCCATAAAGAACGCTAACCGCCACCGGCATCTGATGCCATCCGATAAGGGAGAACTCTTTCGGCAAAGAATTTGACCAAAAAGCCCGATTCGAATCATTATGCTCGATAAAAGGAAAAAGAGAAGCTCAAATAGAAAACAGCACTACTGCTAGTAAGATAGCGATCCAGGCAAGCGCCAAAGAAAGAAGGGGGCACAAGCAAGCGCAAGAATCAAAGCAGGGCAGGATCGAAGAGCTTAGACAGCAAGCAAGCGAGAAGGAATCCCTCAAAGGCACTGAGGCAAGGTCTTTCACGTTGACCCGGCCCGACATGACGTTTGCTGTGAATCAAGTCTTTTCTTTGAGTAAAGCCAAAGCCTTTAGCGACTAGCCTGACCTTTTCCTCCTAAGAGGAATCACGACCACCACATTCCCTTAAAACCTGGTAGTGAGCCTGTGAGTGTAAGGCCCTACAGATACCCCCACATCCAAAAGGCTGAGATAGAAAAACAGGTCAAGGAGATGCTGTTAAGTGGTATTATCAGGGCAAGTGTGAGTTCTTATGCCTCTCCAGTGTTGCTGGTGAAAAAAAAGAATACCTGGAGATTTTGCGTGGATTATCGAGCACTCAATGCCATCACCATTAAAGAGAAATTCCCCATCCCAATAATTGAGGAATTGCTTGATGAATTACATGGTAGCAGGAGATTTTCGAAGCTTGATTTGAGAAGTGGTTACCATCAGATTCGGGTGTTTGAAGATGATATACACAAGACTGCATTTCGAACTCACCAGGGCCATTACGAGTTTAGAGTTATGCCCTTTGGTTTCACTAATGCTCCAGCCTCATTTCAGGCTTTAATGAATGAGGTTTTCATGGATTATATGAGGAAATTTGTACTGGTTTTTTTCGATGACATCTTGATTTACAGTGACAGCCTAGATAGCCACTTGCAACACTTGAGGATAGTGTTTGAAACTTTAAAACAACACAAGTTGTTTGTGAAGAAATCGAAATGCTCTTTCGGTCAGGCAAGGTTAGAGTATTTCGGGCATGTGGTGAGCAGTGAAGGGGTATCAGCAGATAAAAGCAAGATTGACAGCATGTTGAGCTGGCCACAACCCACTACTGTCAAGGGGTTGAGAGGCTTTCTGGGTTTAACAGGCTATTACCGAAAATTTTGAAAGGGGTATGGGGTTATCAGCAAGCCACTGACCAATTTACTGAATAAAGATAGCTTCACCTGGAATGAAGAAGCAGCAAGGGCTTTCAGTCGTGTTCTGATGCACACCAAGTCTTTGTCACAAGTTCTGAGTGAAGTTGTGCTCGTTCTTGTGCACCTCTGCTTGGATATGATCTACCATGTGACATATGCTACTTTTGTCTTGCGAGTGATTGCTGCTCACGTGCGCGGGCATCTACTGATTCACTTGATGACTGATGCTCGGCCACTGCTGCTGCTACTACAGAGTATTCTTCTCCTTGGGGGATGTAGTTACATGCTCATGAGACTACTGTAGTCGACTTAATAGTGATGTACTTTGTAATATACTTTTTGCTACCCCAAAGGAGCTTTCTAGCTACTGATCTCCTCGACCATCTTCCTTCTGGTATAAAGGAAAGAGCTTCCCGAGAGCCCCTATGCGACCTTCCACTTGCAGAGAGTCCTGCCGATGTAGCTCTTGTTCTTCTTCCTTATCGGGGTCTTCCCTTTCCCAATGAAAGTTTCATTCAAGTCGTCACCTTAGCGAAAGCACTAAGTAAGCAAACTACCTTAATTCAATATGAAAGCGGCTGAAAAGAAAGCCATTTAACGATAGTTATTCAAGGTGAAGTAAATCCCCTATATCTGATAGCTGTAACAGGCCTTCTTCTTACAGAGAAATGCCCCTATTGCGAATCTCTCTCATAAGAAAGAAGAGAGCTAGCATAAGCAGAGCTACCAGCTATACTACCAGAAGAGCAGCTACTATCAGTCCTAAAGAGCCAGTATCCGTCCTTCACTCTTAACTTAAGGAAAGGATAGACCTTAGCGCTTCCTCTTGATCACAGTAATGCGGGAAGTCTGGCTAAAGGAAGATAGCATATCATAAAGAGATGAAAAAAATCAAAATGAAGGCGTCAGCGAGGGACCTCTATAAAGTCATTATCTGATAGCTTTCACAGGGCTTCTTGCTAAAGAGAAATTGACATAGAGAGCGACTGATTCCAGGCTTAGTATCTTCGGTTTCATCTTATAGGCTGACTTGCATCACTCTAATAGGATTCCTTGCTTGCATCATATCGTACAAATAAGGCATTAGAGAGCCCTTTCTCTTCCTTTATTCGCCGCAGGAAGAAATTCCAACTATGCTGCCGATAGGACTGGAATCCGAGCTCCTAGGCAAAAGCTTGAAGCTTGAAGACAGAAAGAGAAGAGATTAACGGGATGCTTTATAGTCGAAGTTGCGCCTAATGCTTAATCTAACTATTAGGTACTATATTAGAGAAAGACTCAATCTGCCCAATACTATACGCTAGGAAGAACTTGATTAGGGTAGTAGCCCAGCTCTTGAAGGGGGAAGCACATAACTAATAGGGTTCAGGCTTATACGATTCATGTTATCCCCCCGAAGCCCCTATCGCCTGCCTGGAACTCCTGAATTCACTCTTTAACTAGAGGAAGCGCCTAAAAGGGAAGCAACTGGGCTAGACTGCTGATCTTATGGAGTAGTCTGACCCTGGGAAAGAGACTGTAATCGCTGCCGAGAATAAACATGCTGTGCCGGGTGACTGGAATCCTCTGAGGTCAGCTGAACAGGCTGACAATCGGCAGAAGATGCTGAGCAAAGCTGCTTGAAGCGTGAGGCTGATCCGTAACATCAACTGCAGAAGAATGCGGTTAGAGTTGATGAACAGGAGAAGGCCGCAATACTTCTCCATCATCATTCTCCCCCGGGGCTTATTAATTAGGTTAAGGAAAATATGAAGCGCCCCCATTAAAGAAAACATTCAAGGATACATCGAGTCTCTTGGATTTCACGTCATAGCGTCTATACCCGGACTGAGCATATCCAAGAAAGACACAAGTGGTTTCCTTGGGGGCAATTTCTCTCTTAACTGCCAAAATAGCCGTTTTACCTCCGTTTTCATTCCAATTTCTTCACCACCACTTATGTACAAGCTACTACACTCAATATACAATGTGTAAACCCTAATTATTCTATTCATAAACTTTCATACATCTTTTTGCACTCAAAACCCTAATTCAAAAGTCAGAAACCCTAACCCGAGCTAAATACTACACAATGACCCGTTTCTTCATTATAATCCATTTTAAACCTTAACCAACACTCAAATAAGTTGCAATAACTTATTTTACAATCATATCAATCCTAATCAATCATTATTTCATCATTACTTCATCATCTTATTTCATTTGTACGTAAAACGAATCCGAGAAACCCTAAATGTACCTAATTGTGCACTAAATGTAACTTTGACCCGTTTACTCATTTTCTGACCATCTCATTCTCAAGTAAGCAACCAAGAGTCATTGTAAACCCATAAAATGAGTTTACAAACCTTTATCCATCATTATCCATCCTTGCTTCAACAATGTACGAGAATTACAAAGCTAGAAAACCCTAAAAGCCTTATATGAACCCTAATTCCAAGCTACGGCTTATTATTCCATTTCAACCCATTTTAACTTAAACCAACTATCAAATATCATTAATAATTCATATTACATTGCTCAAGATCAGTAATCCATCACCCTTGATCATTTATACACAAAATACAAGCCAAGAAAGCCAAAGAAACCCTAAACAAGCCCTAGTTAAACCCGTGACCTCATTTCTCCATTTTAACCCGTTTTAACCCAAACCAATTGCTAATCTTTGTTAATACTTCTTATATCAGACCTTAGGGACATGTATTAACTATCCCTAATCCATTACACACGAAATAAAGGCTTGAAAACTTGTGAAACCCTAGTCAAACCCAAAACAGACCCGAACCCTTTCACCATTAATTTTGACCCATTTTTGTCACACCCCGCCAAGGCGGAAACGCAAGGCGCGACATAATAGGATATTAACATAGCACATGGTATCTTTATAGAGAAATACTAAATAGGGTAAAAGCATCTTTTCAACTAAGTAGACCTAACTTGTCCGGAAGATATGAGAGACTATGGGCCTTCGTGGCAGGGGGGGCTTTATGTCAGCCGGCGCACAAGAAAGGAAACCAACAGTCGACGGAGTGGAGATAGTTCATAACCTCCATACTACATCTTCTAGCTTATACACATCATACCCTAGCTCTTCTATTTGTCAAGATCAGATTATAAGCTTTTCTTGCTCACCACTCTTGAAATGGGTATAAATAGGGCCCTAACTCCTTCATTCCAATTTGCACCACATCTCTTCTATCTCAAACCCATAAGGCAGCAATCCTTTGCTCCCATATGATCCTAGGATCATTAAATAAGTTCAAGAAGTGAAGCCCTGAAGAATTGAAGCCCCGGAGTAAAGATACAAGGTGTACGAGTGGAAATACTACCCGAAACGACCCATTTCCACCATTTTTGATCATTGAAGCTCAAACCCAGGTTCTGGATGTTCTACTTCTGCTCCTACACGTTTATAATGTTCATATGATCCTAAATATACTCTTGTTAAAGTTTCATAACTCAATTCATGCTCATTTTCCATTTTGATCCAAAACTGTACACCCGAAACCCTAATTTTGCGTTTTTCTTAAAACTAAATGTTATAATGGTTAAATATTGTTATAATCTATCCTAGCATGCTTAAATAATGTTAAAATAACCACTTTATTGATTAATGAAGGAATTTGAACTTAAAACCCGCGCGTTTACGTTTTGAAACCCTAATTTGACTGTGTATGCTTCCTACCTAACAATCGTTATTTTAAACTTGTGGTTACTTAAAACTGCATATTTACTCTACACTATCACTAGCTATCTACTTTATAAATGTATAATTTAATGTTTAAACTAAAGGCCCTTGCAGGCAATTTGGACAGATGTTTTGTAATTATAGTCCATGCAAGGGGTATATATCATAACTTTCTAAATTTCATAACTAAAAGGGGCTTAAAATGTCATTTTATTAAAGTTATCAAACTCTAAGGGTCTATTATTCACTTTCAAAGTCAAATAAGTTTACTTGGTATATCTTTCAAATTGAAGGACCAAAGTCCGTAAAACTGCAAACCCCAGGGGTCTAACTTGCAATTTTCTAAACCTCAGGGGTCAAAATGCAACAGTTTTAAAAAGTAATAAAAACACATTTAAAACATTACCAGACAATAACTTTAATAACGCTTGAGCGTGCTTAAACATTTCCAGATATGATTAAAACGCTTAAAACGGATTTATATCATATCACAATACTAGGGAAGCTTACCTATAAAGGTTTTCATCTTGTTATTACGTTCTGACTGAGTTTTGGGTTTTTTTACGTTTAAAGCGCCCTAGCTCCTCAAACAATTACAGAATGAACTCTGAATTATGAGGGCCCCAACGGTATACTATACTTCCAAAACTCTTCAATCAAACTCATAACTCTTTAAACTAAAAGATCTAGAGTCAATCTTCCTAAGACTCAACATATTATACTCAGGTTAGCGTGACGTGGCTGTTTACTAACATTTCATTATATCAACCATTTCCCTGGTTAAGATGTGATAAGGTTCTCAGCTTTCATTTTAGAATAAATTATACATCTACCTATCATGTGAAGTTCATACCCTCGCCTTTACGTATTTTACATGTTTTATAAACCCGCGAGGGGAACAGGCTTGTACAAACTCTTTGACATACTCGTTTAACGTAATTAATGTGATTACTTTTCAAAGACTTATACATGCTTAAACCATGAATACAAGTATGTTTCCAAGTTATATGCTATCCTGATACACTATTACAGCTAATGTCTAAGTTACTTTATGCCAAAAGTCCCTCAGATATCATGAGGACCATTAATTCCACGTTTCGGTGAACGCGAATATTTGTGGATAGATCCTATCGGGATGACGAATCAGTTTGTGTTAGCCGGATAGGTAACCAAACACACATATTTGAATTTCATAGGTATATGGCAATTACCTACACCGAGGGCCATTATCCTTTTATATATATATATATATATATATATATATATATATATATATATAATAACGACATCATTTTGTATAAATAGATATACACTAGTCGTTTTGTTGCCATGAGCCAGACTCAACTATACTATAACAAGACAAACCAAACAGACCAAACAAGACAAATAACGCACAAATACACATTACTATAATAATTGCATTCGTTGCAATTAATTACAAATAACAGTATAGTATAATAACTGACCCAATATAATAACAATAACATTTTCATATAATTGTGTTATGGGTATAATTATTTACACTATGACTTGTATTCAAACTGTTTATCAAACCTATGAATTTCACTCAACCTTTGTGTTGACTTTTTAGCATGTTTATCTCAGGTTATTGAGCAATATACGGCACGGAGTGGCATGGACATGAAGATGGCTAAAACATGTTATCATTCACACTATATGTAACTAGATTTTGGGACCTGCCTTTGTAAAACTCTGATTTGAAATGAATGATAATGTATCTTTTGAACAAACGTCTCTTTTGGGTCGTTTTCTATGATTATGATTGTTGTTTCCATGAAGTAATACCCCAGATTAGTTTCCGCTGCTATATTATAGAAATGGGGGTGTTACATACACTATCTGTACACTCATATAATTTTATACTGATACCAATGCTCCAGAAAAGGCGACAAAGACCATACGTACACATCTGTAATGACGGAATAGACACATATGACTGCATTCGAACCTTAACTCGAGAAAGCTAAAGGTATAAATTATCTTGGGTATTAAAAATGGATACCCGAATTCCTAAAGATCTAAAGGCGAACCTCACATTTTTGGGGTGGAATTTTGAGGGTTTTTGTGCTAGTCATATAAATTCCTATCCATAAGACGCTATTAATACTCGGTTTTTATCGGTATGTGTCATAAAAAAAATTTGGGTCAAAATTACCTTTTACCCTATGTTTTGATATATTACCCATCATTTTAAGGATAAAGCAAATGATAATTGAAGGAATAGTTTCTAAGGCTTATTCCCCCTATACTTATGTTGAACATTGTCCCCAATGTTCTATAGAAGTACCCATAAAAACAAATAAATAGAAAAGAAAACAAGTTAAAGAAACTAGTACTTCCCTGGTTTGCTCAATAATGGAGAAGAAACATACGATAACCGATTAAATCGTCCTCCAAAAATCGTCTAATGAAACTTCCTAAGAACTTCCAAGCTTCTTCTCATCAAATATAACCTGTAATCAAAGACAAATAAAACTACACCAAGCATAAAATCTACGAGACACATATAAATACAACGAGATTTTAGGGCTTGACTCTATAAAAGCAGTAAAGATAGGATGAGAGTAATGATATAATCATAGGTTTCTGCAGGTTTATAAAAGAATTAAAAAAATTTAATGTTGTGCAAACTATCACAAAAAGGTAAATCACACTCGCTTACGTAATCGGATAAATCCTCGGAGTCACTTGGGGTTAGATTAAGGTTCTCAACACTGGACTCAATTTCTTCGTCCGAGTTCATTTCCAGAATAGTGTCATGATGCTCATCCTCCATTACGAGAGAGTCCGTAATTGGTAAGTCAGGTGTGATTGCATCTGATGGAGGAGTTTCATCAATACTCTCTCTGTATAAATCGTCATCATCGTCAGAATAGTAAACGGGAGGCTTCCAATATTGAGAACTATCCTGCTCTTCCTGCTTTAGTTGATTCAAAGTATTACCAAGAGTTGGTAAATCTTTAGAGAATTGAAGCAGCAATTCTTGCATACTTTCTTTATCAATCTGCTTTTCTTCCAAAGTTTGCATAACTGTAGGAATACTCTCCTCAGCTAGCAATACTGCAATACTCTTTTCTTCAGGAGGTTGATTATTATTTTTCAAACAGGTTCGTATAGCTTTTATTAGTTTCTCTTTAGCAAGCAACATTTCCGTACTCATTTCCTGAGGAGGTTGATGAATGACGGGATATTGCGGGGGTTGGAATTGGTCAAAACCGGAAGAATTAGAATTATAGCAAAAATTGAGCTCATATAAATTTTGATTTATCGGTTGACACTCAAAAGTCGCATGAGGACCCCCGCAGTCTTCACAACAAAGATATTGTAGTGGAAAACTTGGTGAAGTTTGTGGAAAATTATCAAGGTTTTGATTGAAACACGGGTCCTGATTGTAAACAAACGGAACTTGTGATGGACAATCGTAACCATAATGAGCGTCGTTCCCATATAACTCACAAGTAGAACATGGACATCCATATTCATTACTCAGACTTTCACAGAAGAAACAGATGAATTGGTCGGATGATTCCATGAGAATTAAACCATTGGGAGATAAAGAAGAATTTTTTTGAGAATTTTTTTTTATTTATTAAAAACAAACACAATATTTTTGGTAACCGAAAGTCAAATTGCACACGGTAGTTCTCTAGAAAAAAGCACAAAGAAACGGAGGAGCGGGTAAGCGCGAAGCATTTTAAAAACCTTTTCCTTTCGGGTCGAAGTTCGTTGGATCAACCCTCCTTATACCTCTCTTATAGTTTGTATGTCTAAAGGTGAGCCGATTTAACAAATGACAACTCGATTTCTTTTGTTGTTGTTTTTTTAATTTTTTTGGATTTTTTATTACTTTATAATAATTTTGTATTTTTTTATACGAAAATATTCACAAAAACAAGAATAACTTCCGATGAAGGATCTTCAAAAAACAATCTTTAAACGATAACTTGAAATTCGTAACACAGCCTCCCCGGCAGCGGCGCTAAAAATTGATCGTGTCACAATCTTCAAACGATAACTTAAAATTCGTAACACAGCCTCCCCGACAACGGCTCCAAAAATTGATCGATGTCAATAGTATATATATAGTAAATAAATATATAATATTATATAATATATATATATATATATATATATATATATATATATATAGGCGAACCGGCAAATCACTTTGAACAAGCGATAAACCAACTCACAAATAAAATATAATTCTGGAAGTATCGGCTTCGAAAGTAACCCCTTCTAGTCGTTTTTGTTCCGACGAGGCGTGAATTGAACTTCGTGTTGACGTTTGTGATCGGGATTTTGAATAGTTTAAGATTTTTGATTTGGTTCTATATCTACTGACATAATATAAAAGCATGAAAAAGGCAATTTAACAATTAAGGCAATTATGATTCTAAATTAAAAACGTTAACGGTAATTAAAGAAACGCGATAAATTAAGCAACTAAATCAAAATTTAACCCTAATAATAATGGCAAAAATAAACATGGCAATTACAACTATTATGCTAGAAATAAAGAGGCTAAGAGAATAAAAATACCAGATATGATGAAAAGTGCAAAAATGACGAGATGAGACCCGCTCTATAAACGCCAAAACTATTTAGTAACTCCATTGATTAAACTCAAAATTACCGCTTAAACCAATAATCCTTCATCCAAATTTAACCAAAACACGAATAATGTTCAACCGGTCCAAACGAGATCAACAAAATATATATGTCATCTCATCATCTAAATAAATTCACAAATGGGGATAAGACAAAATCCTCTAAAATGCCGCAAGAGTTTAAACAAATAATAATTAAACATAATACTAGTTACTGTTCCAATATTTCATTTGCAAATCACCTAACAGATCAGACGAGCCAAATGGACCTAACAGAATGGGCTTTTACCCTTAAAATAAAATCCAACGCACCCTAACTTAGCTACTGAAATAGAATAGAAAACTTTTCAAAAGAGAATTTCCTAAACAGAATTGACGAATGAAATGGGCCAAGATAGTGGGCTTGAGTTTAAAACACTTGCACAAAATAATCGTTTGAGATTTTATACTTAAGAATATTAAACTACGAATTATTGCAAGAAAGCTTAAAACAGTCGAACTTAATAAGCTACAAACTTCTAAAGAAAATAGGCTAATAACCGAATAACCGAATCGAACCAACTCTGCCTTTAAACCACAAGATTATCTACTCGATGGACAGGAGGAACAAATAAGCCAAGATATAAAGAGAAACAACTTGTCTAAAATAAGCAAAGTGAAAAGTATTGCTATATGAAATAAGCCACGTCGAAATAGCTATAGATAAGCTATCTCGAGCTAAAACCCAATTCCATTCCGGTAACCAAAATAAGCTATGAGACAGCTTATTTGGTTAATAAGCTGCGATACATGTAAATTGCCAATATTTAAAAGACATATAACATTAAAAAAACTATAAATAAGCAATAAGTTATACTACTCCTCAAAACTCGTTATCCTTCTGTGTGACATTCTTCTCCCTTTTATAGGGGGTGTGAGGTGCGTCTAGGCTTCAAAGGGCGTGTCAATCACTCCAAATCATTCTTCAATCAGTCCTCAATCATGATCTTGGCCCTTAACTTCCTTTAATCATTCCATAATAGCTTTTAGAAAGCTATTATTGTCGTCAATCAATATTAAACCCGTACATTTGACTTCCCTTAATTCCAGGACGTGTAATCTTGCTCAATGAGAGGTCTTCGGGATGGATTTGGCTTGGTTTGGGCCTTCCCGCCAAATTCAGTATTATTTTATTATCTTTCAAAATTGGGGTTAAAGAGATAACGGGTGTTAGGGTCTTGGGGACTATCGGTGTAAGGGTGCAGGGACTGGCGGTGTTAGTCCCTGAGGACTAACTGTGTAAAAAGGTGTGTGGTTTAAAGGAAATGGGCTGTTAAGGCTTTAGACTTGGGCTTGTTTTGGGCCGGTTTGGGTAAGGAATTGGTTTTGGGTTTTTAAGGGTTTATTTGTTATTTAAGCTTAAGTCTTGTGTGTTAATGGGCTAATCGGGCCCATTAAATTGGGTTGGGTTGACCCACTAAGATGCATGCGCCTTTGGCTTCGGTTTTCCAAGCTCTTTCCAATCCCGTGCTTAGTTTTGTCCCGTTTTTGCCTTGTTTTTGTCTTTTTGTGAATATCCGTTACCTGCACAGTAAATAACACAAAACAAGCATATATTTGTCATTTTATGTCCGTTTTTGGTTATTTAAGCTCGTTTTATTTAGATAAAGGTATGTGTATTTAAGCACATACCAAAACCCCTCATACTAAACTATTGATGTGTCCTCACGCAATAAAATAAATCTATGTTTAAAAAACCAAAAATTTCAACCCCCTTAAATTAAATACCTTGAAAAGTAGCAAAGTGTAAAATTAAAAGGGATTAAGAAATTACTAGTTTTTTAAACACCCCCTGTTTTTACCATTTTCTTTCTTGCACACATATTTTTCTTATTTTTCATTATATACAACATGCTTGACTTCCATTATTTATCATAACATCCCTAAATCCTTATCGACTAATCATTTATCTTTTGTGCATACTTATTAAAACGCGCTTTAGATTTAACGTGAGACCCTTTCTTAAAAATACATTGTGGACAATTTTCATGTTCTAGTATGGGGGGGGGGATCTATCGATTTGATTATGCATGCAGTCGTTATTTTCACGTAATTTCGTTTTTACCACCAAATATACTAAAATATGATAAATTTTAAAAATTTCAAAAAATAAATTAAGTGTTTTGTCTCAATGTTGACTTTCTGCTGGGTAGAATAAGAAATTATTTTTAATCGTAGTAGAGAGTGTTGAGCTATCCTTGCTTTCTCCCTTAACCTTTATAAACTTGTCTAAGCTAGCTTATTTGACTAAGCATTAGCGGATCTTTTTATTAAAGATTTTAAATTAGCGAAGAACGAGAAATGATAGAGTTAATTATGAGTTAGATGCTAAACAAAGATTAGTTGGAAATGTTAAGAGCTCATAAGTGTAGTTTGTGGCTTTTTCTCCTATAAGCTCCTAACCTGACTAATAATAAGTGTTATTTTCAAAAAGTAAACTTAAATCAACGATTTTTTAATGTAGTCGATAACAATAATTTATTTAGTCTTAGTTCAAATTTATACTTAAATTTTCTAAAAAGAAATTTTCTCTATATCGTGGTAATATAAAATGTAAAAAAAATGAGGTAATAATAATAATACTAATAATAATAAAAACTGTTGGCTGATAAAAGTATACTGCCTATTGCCGGCTCACAACCAATGTGGCAATCTTCAAAAGAGCCTTCAAAAAGGATCAGGATTTCCTTCGTTTAAAGGATGTATAATTATATTAAGTGTAATATATGTGATTTAAGAAATATAGGGAAAATCTCTTTTTCTTAAATTTAAATATATTTTTGAACTAAGACTAATTTGCTTTAAGTTGTGGTTTTTCTAAATAAATTGTTTATTTAACGGGAAGCCTAAGAGTTTTTGAAATCGAAGGTCCATGAGTTCCGATACTATTCTTTGTGGGGTGTCAAAAGCCTGGTCACCTAAGCCAGTCTCGGCTGGGATGTGCCGAGAAGAAAGTCGCTACATGGAATGATCTCGCCTTCAAAATCATAATTCTTGGGTGGAACGTGAAGCATAGAAATATTGCAATTTTCTTAAAAAAGGTTGATCCATGGTTGAAATTCGAAATAAGCACACTCACAATATATATAATAATTGTCGGGAGTGAAAAGTTTCACAAGTTACAAGTATGAGTAGTGTTAGCATCTTAACTCGTATTTAACAGTGATTTCGTTTTTAAGCTTGGTTTGGGACAAGTGAAAAATCGGGGACTGTGAATTTATCCTTTTTGGCCATTTTAGGATTGAAGTGCTTCTTATTCCGTAACTATAAAAGTTATGAAAATAATGAAGGTCCGAACATTCTAGTTTGTTGCTAAAAAGAAAAGTATAAAAAAATGAGAAAAAGGGAAAATATAAAAATATGTATGGTAATTAGTGTAAAATTTTAAAAATAGTCAAAACGGGGCTTTTCAAAACTAATGATTCTTTAATTCCATTTGATGAACACTTAGCTACTTTTCGAGGTAATTTGTCGAGGGGGATTGAGATTCTTGGTTTTCTAAAGTGTTTACTTATAGCATTGCGTGAGGACACGACAATAGTTTAGTATGGGGGATTTTGGTATATGCTTAATTACACATGCCTTTTACCTATATAAACGAGTCTAAATGACCAAAAACAGATATAAAATGCCAAATATGTGTGTGTTTTGCTATTTGTGTTGTGTAGGTATTAGATATTCACTAAAGGACAAAAACGAAGCCAAAACCGACATCAAAGTCAAGCCAGCCTATTATGCATCTTAAATGGGCCAAGCCAGCCTATTATGCCTTTATGTATAAACATTATATGTTTATAAAGTCTAAATCCAAAACCATCTAAACCGGCCCAAATATAAGCCCAACATTAGCCTTAACCATAACACCTTTAAAAAACCTGTACACCCGTTAGTCTTTGGTGAATATCACGTTAGTCCTTTAATGGTTTTACACCATTGGTCACCTTCACTAACAAACTCCATATAGACCCGGGTTCCTTTCCCAATATTTGCTCTAAACCTTTTAAACGCAATTCTATTATTCGCGTCTCTACATGCAACCCAGACAAATAACCTACTCAATCCCAACCCCCTAAGCTATGATGAAATGGACTGTATGCAATCCTATAGATTAGAGGATTATTATACAAGAAGAATCAAGGGTTGTTATGAGATCAAAGAAACACAACAAGAAGATCAAAGGCTGAGATTCATGGCTTTGGAGATCACTCTTCTTCTCCTCACAGAAGAAGGGACAGTCCAGGATAGAACTTTCTCCTTCATCTATAAATAGGGCCATTAGGGCAGCCATTAGGGTGTCTAGTTTTTAATCTATCTTTTTATTGTAACTTTCAGCTTATATTAGTTTGTTTTAGCTTATTGTATTTCCTTTTAAAAGCCTTGTACTCAGTTTTAATGTTTTAATGAAATTATAAGTTTTTATGTTAAAATTCTGTTTTTGTGATAATGAAATTCATGTTTTGAAAAGGTTTGATAAACTTCATTAAGCTTCATTTTCCATAAATTTTGTAGAGTATTACTTCAATTAAAAATCTTTTACATCTTTTAAATATAAAATTCATTAAACTCACAACAACCCCAAACACCATAACATTACTACATCCCACCTTTAATTTCAAAATTCCACACAACCTCCAATAATACCCACACCTCTTATCAATACTAATATCAATAACAAACTAACATACCCCTTTTAAATATCCACATTTAAAAAAAAATGAAAACACCAAAACAATAAAAACATCATTAAAACAAAAATCAAAAAACATCAACAAAATAACAAAAAAAATCAAAATAATTCAAAAACATACAACACCCATCAAAACCATTTTAATTATAAATATAACATCAAAAATATACCAAATTCAAGAAACCCAAAAAACACCCATAATCACTATTCCCCACCCAAAAAACACACAACTACACCCCCACCCAACACAACCAACCAATCACCCCCCCCTGTGTGTGTCCATCTCTGTTCTCTCTCATACACACTACCTCAATTACTGTTAGTCATCACTCGCCATCCACATACAAGAACCGCACCAAAAACATCCACCTCAATAATCCCCCCACAGATATACATAGAACAGGATCCGAAATATCCTCCATACACATCCTCAACCACACTATCACTACTAAACACTAAGATGTCACTGATTCTGCTGTTACTAACTCCCTCTCTCTAACCCCCCTAAACTACAAAAGAACAATCCTACTGTTAGTGTTCTCGTACCAATCCAAAGATGTCCTGCCACCACCGCGCATGAAAATCATATCTACTCCCGTAGTCTGTGTCGTTCCCATCCAGAATATCAAAAAATGTCTCAAACCGCAAAAGATCATATACAGAATAGTCACAAGTTGATCCAAGAAGTACATAAGACCTCATGTGCTACTCTCCTTGTGATACTCCATTCTGATCTACACAATCACACTCATCCATAGATCACCTCGCCGATGACATCATGATGTAAATATGTCGTAACTCCGCCTAACCTATACCGTGTCCCAGCTTGTACATATATATCCAGACCACACATGTAAATTACAAAATCAATAAATAATGTATAACCAATAATAAACAAAAATCCCAAATCAAACCAGTTCATACCTCTCTCCTCTACGAACTCACCCAGTGTCGACAGCCCCTATCTGTCCCATACTACACCACCCCCTGAATCATATTACTATGTATCTACCTCATTATATTCTATAATCACTACTATCACTCTAATCCAAGTAGAATGCGCATCAATCAACTACAGATCTAATCCCCACAATCGTCACATGCTCTACATCTAATACTATGTGATGTACAGGATCAGAACCTCAAAAAAGACCAGTTACATACAACCACACCTAGTAAAATCATATACTCAACACCTCAACCTTCTAAGAAATCCATGTACACAGTCATTGTGTGATCGATGTGAAATGCACCGTTTCTAACCTGTGTGACCTAGTGCGAATATCTAAGTGAGATCTCTCACTCGCCTCTCACAAACCCCATCATACCTATTCAATCATCTTACTAGATCTAATATCTACCCTACAAAATGAAATTGCTTTCCCCCTTGAATTTGTTAACTACACACTTACTAACTCCCCATCCAAAATCCCAAAAAACAAACCACCATAATCACAACCAAAAAACAATTACCAAAATTAATAAACATTACCAAAAAACAACAAACTCCAAAAATAAAAATCAAAAAAAAACCAAAAAACATAAAAACACCTTAAAAAATAAAAAAACAACAAAACCACCAAAACTAAAACAAACCAACATACACAAAACATAAACCAATTCAATCACAAACCTTCCAACTCAACCACCAATTTCCCCCCCTCTACACACCAACTCATTTACACATACACACCCATCTACAACAAACACCCTCTCAACCCTATAAACACTCCAACCAAGCCCAGATACGATATAACAAGAACGTGTCACTGTCTGACCCCAGAGTATTATATTACTCGTGTATTCACCCTCTTGTACATCCGCCCATAATTGATGTAACATTCCAAGAGATCCCACTAATCTCATCCTCCCTAAACCAATATATAATATACCTTTTAATCATTCCTTTGCTTCATCACAGTAGATAATGTCAACTTCACCACAGTGAAGTTACCTAATATTCATTCCTCTTCAATACCATGTGCAATTGAAGACAAATGTTTTGATAATAAACTAATGTAATGTCGCCCCCTAATATGTCTCGCCACCTCCAATCTCATGTAATGAACAACTTAACAACATATGTCCTCATCACAACCTACTAATCCCTCCAAAAAAAATACAACCACCAAAACCACCCCCATTAATTAATTCACTCATCTTCCCATTAAAATGTTAGATATGCTTAGCCAAAAATCCCCACTCACACTCTCAAACACATGATTCCAAACAATGTATAATGTCCATATCAACTAAATGACTACCTTGTACTATATATATACTACGTTGTCTCCACGTTCCCTTCTATATCTCTAGTACTCGCCCACGCTCACCAATATGTAAATTTGTGATTAACTACACTATTAACACTTTTTTGTATTCTCATTGAATACAACCTATTATGATCAACGCAGCTTTCTTGAGTTCCGCTTAGCCTGATCTGTTGTGTAATCGCACACACAACTCCCCTCACTACTTTATCAAAACCTATATCATGTTAGGAAGCCTGCTTCGTAATGTGCTCCATGATTAAGCATGGAAGAGGTTGTTTATCTTTCATGCACCTAAAACTTAATAAGATATAAACAAGAATAGCCTAAACAAAGGACTAAATAAGCTAATAAAAGACTAAAACTATATAATAAGCAGTGTTAACTTGTCTTTTTGTTGGATTGAGATAAACAAACGTTAGATTCGCTCATAATAGCACACGTTTCACATAATGTAATATTTCCTTTGATAAACATATTTGCGAACGGGTAGATGAGTGCTTTGGTTTGTGAGTCTTATGTGAGTATGGAATGCCACGTGGTAAGCACGCTGATACAAGAACATAAAAAAAAAAACAGGCAAAAAGGCACTTTTGAGCTTAATTTTTTATAAGCTTTAAAGACACTTATGATGAATTGACTTATATACCCTAAACCTAGACCTAATAAGCTACATAAAACTACTTTAAAAAGCATTGTGAAAAATAAATTGCTTAATGAAAAACCTCAATGAAAATTGTAAAGAAATCAGTAGGAGCTGAATGTGAATAATTTTGTCTTTAATAGAAAAATGCTGATTTTTTAAACTGAAAAAGATACTGCAAGAACTTTTCAAACAACAGGAAAAAAAAACATAATAAGAGATACATAAATTTACTTCTCGCAACACCCCCCACCCCCCACCAACAACCAAAACCCCAAACTCAAACCTAGAGAACCACGCATCCCTATTACCAAACGGAAATCATAACCTAACATCTAATTTTACCCTCTGATTTTTTTAAGATTGAAAGTGGTATTAAGGACTTAAATGCTGCTAATGCAGTTTGCAATGAAATGACCCAAATCTTAAAGCCAATAAGTGCAGGCTACAAAACTTGTTCCTAACATCAAAAATACACTTAGCTAAGAGCAAATAACAACTAGAATTAACTTGAGCTTCAAATACCTAATATACCAAGCTTAATGCTAACAGATGCTAAAATCCTTCTTATAAAGTTGATGAAAAACTGATTTGAACCTACAAAACTCTTAAATCCTTGACTCATAAACCCACAATTGAAATTGAAATCCAATCCTTAAGGTCCAAATGGTCTTGGCAGCACTAACTCTAGTTAGTGCTGCCTTGTCCCAAACACTCCTTAAGGTAGCTCAAGTTCATTTTTAGCTTATGAATTTGAATTAGAAGACACAAGTTGCAAATACCAGTTGGCAATAAGCTATAAACAGAACTAATAAGTAGATTCAAACAGAAAATAAGCCAGAACAATAACCTATTTAAACTATGCTAATCTTTTTGGTTTTTATGACAATTTTATGAAAATAACAAGCAAACTTATGACAATGAAATTTAAACTACCAAACTAGCTTAGAGACTAATTGAGCTTATCAAGAGCTTATAACTAGCTTATGGAACTGTAACAGATTATTAATCATTGTTTTGTATAAAAGTGAGCTTGAGAAAAGAAGGATTATAGTAGGAAAAACTTGATTTCTATTAATGAAAGAGATGATTACAATACTGGAAATTGAAATTACATTAAGAGAACAATAAGCTAAAACAGTTTGAAAAGAAAATACATAAACTAAAAATTTAATAAGCTAAAAAAAATCTAACCCCCCCAACTTTGTGTGAAGAGGCCTATATTTATAAGCTTGAGAAGAATGATCTAGGCTCTTTTTACACGCTCCTCTTGAGTTGATCTTATATCTTGAATCTTTGCCAATCATTAGATCCATCTTATGATCGTTGGATTGATTTGATGAGCACACGGATTGCCAATGTGGCATTCCGTGTGTCAGACCCCTTTGTGCTTCTTTTGCACTAGATTTAGTGTAAAAATCCTTGTCCTTGTGTGTTTCTTTCATATATCCGCATGTCCTTTCTTGTGCACTTGGACCAATAAGGAGCTTTTGTGACGTCTAACTCTGCCAGCTCGACACTTGGTGCTTGAATTGTTGAGTTACGCTGTCAATTTTAATTTACCCTTTATTTTACACAAGGTAATTGATTGAAGAAGACGATGAACAGTAAAAAGGGATTCTCGCCCTTTTTAACTGTTTATATCTTTGTTTGACCTAGGGGTTTGATTTGGGTTTTTATAAAAAGAAATGGGCCGGGTGCATTTGGGCTTGGGTTATTTAAAAGGGTAACGGGTTATTGGTTTTGGTTATTATAAGTAGATAACGACCGTTATCTCTTAAGTATAAAAGTGATAACGGTGTTAGGGTTTTAGGGATTTTTGGTGAAATTGGTTTAACATTAAGGGTATTTGTGGAATTTTCAAAGGTTTTGTCTTCTTGTGATTGACCAATGTTGACAAAGAGTTGACTTTATTGACCTTTTGCTAGAAACTTCCGGCTCTTTTGTACTCTTTCCATTCTCGTGTCTGTGTTTGTCCGGTTTTGGCCGTTTTCTTGTGGTTTTTGCAACATCCGTACCTACACATTCACAAACAACAAAATACACCAATACAAGCATATTTTTGCATATTTTAATCATTTAAGGGCCATTATTGATATAGAAAGGATATGTGATTTCTCACATATCAACTGTCTTAGTTGTGCTTTAAATCTGCTTAATGCTTGTGCTTATTGATTAGGTGCTTAATTTTCCTAGGTCAATGCTTATTAGTCCTTAACATACTTAGTATTCAATCTGTTTTCAATTATCAAGGCTTATTTTTGTCTGTTTAGCTTAAAAATGAAAAATCAAATCTTAAAGGGGTGTTTGGGTTAGCATTATTAATCAAGTGTTAATATTGTTTGTGAGCATTTGGTTTTCAAAAACAAATTTGATTAGCCTTAAATCAGTTTTAATACAAGTTTTAACAAGTTAGGATTAAGTTTTATTTAGATTTGAGGTTTGTTTTTCAAAACTTCAAGTCTGCTACAATCAAAAGGTTTTCAAACAGCTTTTATTCAATATTTGCTTAAAAATTGTTTTGAGGACTTGTTTAGGCTTCATTTTGTGTCTAAATGCAATAGGAAAGGAATAGTTAAATATGCCTTTGTCTTGTGAAAGTTTAGTACAAATCTGTCAAGGTTTTGTTTTAGTTTTTAAGTTTAAAAAGCCCTTTTTTCAATCTGATTTTAGATTAGTTAAAATCTGTTCTAGGGTCTGAATCTGTTTGTATAAGTTCATTAGGTGCCTAGCTCAATTTGTTTGGGCTTATTTTGTTTTTTAAAAGTCTTTTTCATAGCTTAAATTAGGCCTGTACTTTTGCATTTTAGCTTTTATAAAAACTTGAAAAGACAAAAAACATAGCATTCTGTCTGAACTGTCATTTTAACTTAGCTTTTTCAT